>BFEA01000162.1:43206-60879 GCA_003427395.1 Chara braunii | reverse complement strand
CCCACACTTTGCTTGACCCTGTTGTTTTGAACGTTCGAAAGAAAAGGTAGAGAAAGTTGTGCGAGTCATGCATGTGAATGGGAAGGTCTGACGTGAGTCTGGGATTGTACTGGTTTTTTCTTGAACTTCTTTTTCTTTGTGTGTTGTTCAGGTAGGTAGAAGGATGTTTGCAAAGAAGATTGATTATGCCTGTTGGAGAGAAGAGAAAATGATTGTCTTTTCTTTACTTCTCACCCGCCTGCATGCCAAAAAGGATTTGATGTTTTTGAAAAACTTTAATTATGTGTGCACCACAAAATGAATTCGATTGGAATAAAACAAATAAGGTCAAACGGATTTAGCTTTCTCCTCATGATTGACTTTTTCTATCCCGAACGACCTTATCTACCTATACCTGTCCGAATGGTTCTCGTTGTCTATCTTCTTCAGTTTCTTTTTCATCTAAGTTACCCAGAACTTATGAGTAATGAGAATAAAAGAAACCTACTCATGGCGAACACAGTCTTTCTCTTTCGGAAGCATCCAAGGCGGGGGTTCGTATTCTTTCGGAGTCGGCCCTGTTATCGACTTGGAGTGGACCCGATTCGTCGGGGGTGGTGCTTTGCCGACTCGGTGGTGACGGCCCAACCTCTGAGATCCAAGTCTTCGGGCTCGGGCGAGGGGGAGGAGTATCCACAAGACCACTTTCTAGAGGAATAGGTGCGTGTTGGGGACAGAAGAAGCTCCAGCCTATAAGAAGAAGTATGTAATGAAGGTGATGGTTCTCTTGGCACAGAGAAAAAACTGCAGGTTTGTTTTTTATATCCTAATGATGAGGGTTGATACTTCATCATTCAAGGAACGGGAAGAGTAATTATTACCCAGGAGGACAAAGCGACCAACAAAAATTTTATTCGCTAGATAATATTTTCCTCCAAGCGAGTTGCATATGGTACAACGGCGTGGTCGAACCGAGAGTTCGAACTTCGGCCAGGAACCAGATCACTTGCTAATCTGCATGGTAGCAGCGGAATCTACTTGCAGAAGTCATTCCTGGCAGGGTTTACTAGGTGTCGACAGACTCAACCGTAAGACAAAGGTTAGGTTGTTTTTCCCAATCTTTCGTCAATATCGAGCCTCCGCCTTGGAAGCGGCGGAATAATAGTATCTTCAGTCATATAGGCCGGGAAGAACAACTTTGGCAGATCATCTCATCAAGTCTAAATCCTATCTTGTGCGATTTCATAAGAGTGTATTGATTTATTCTGTGATCCAAGAATTATAAAGGGACTAGGATTATATTGTGGGTTTCACATTTGGTTGAGACCGTCCTAGTCGACCGATGTTCGTTCGTACCTAGGAGATCAGCGCCCTAGGGAACGGACAACGTTCGGGTCCACTTGGCGTTAACCAAGCGTACCTATACTACAGCGAGCGAGCAAACGCCCTCGGCTGACCTACCTCTGCAATTGCATGTAAAAGCTTTCGCACGTGGGTCAGTAGCTCGGCAGGGATATGCCCCTAAGGGTGGTGACAGCCCCTTAGGGAAGGTAAGTTGTGCCCCGCGAAAACCTATCCTGTCGTAGGGGACCGTGGGATGTACAGTTGGCGCACCCGACTATAGCGGCGAAGGGACAATGCAACCACGTCCGTCTCGGCGGTTCGCGGGATTATTTATGCATAGTCCTAAGTTGTCTCTGGTTTTGTTTTTGTTTTAACTCCTGCGTGACATAGCCGGGAGGGCTCCCTCGCTTTGCGAAAAGGCGGGAGCCGATGCGCTCGACACCGCAACCAACAAATGGACAAAACAACACTGAATACCATAGACAACGAAGCACTTAAATTCTTGATTGAGAAAACAAAAGTTGAAGGCGAACCAATCACACAAAAGCAAAAAACAAAAGGGAAAGAGGAAGATGTGATTGTATGGAAGCACCCCGATGGGAAAGTACCCGAATTGGACGATCTACACGAATGGCACGGAGTGGTTTTCAATTTTACTCGCAACGGAGCAGATCTCATGCCGACAGAGAAGAGAAAATGGATTATAGAAACTATCAAGAAGGAAACAAAACTCAAACATGTTAGGGAAACCTTTTCTCTTCAGAATTTGGGTCGTAACAACATCATGGTGCTCTTCAACAATGAAGATCATGCACGGATCGCAGCAGAAATGCAGTCCAGGAACTGCAACGGATCGATCTGTATGATTACAAAATGTAAGAAACTGACTGTTCAGAGGCAAAATCCGACTTTCACGGTTTCTTACAAACAAACACTCATGAAAGAAAAATTATTGGTACAATTCGACAGCATTCAACTGGGATTTCATGGTTTGTTGGTGGATAGACTGGAGAGACAGTATCCAGCAAACAAAATCCTTAAATGGATATTGCCGACTCTAGATTTTCTTGCACCTCACTGTGGCTCCGTGACAACCTTACTAGACGTCAAGACAGATGACCCCCCGTTTTTTCCAATGACGTAGAAATTCCAGATCGAGAACAGAGTACTAGAAGTCAAGGTCTCCACCAAGACCTCTCCGATTTGTTTCAGATGCAGGGAATGCGGTCACATGGGAACCGATCCAAACTGTCCGAAGTTTCCAAAACAATCGAAGGAACGAAAACTCAATCCCAACATGTTAGTGGAAGTTAAGGATGCTCCAGGTACCTGGTTCATCGTAGATTCCAACTATGATGGTTGGGTGTTCGATGACAATTTGGATGACCCAGATTGGGTGTGGCACTACGCTGATTAGGAACCTTCGGTGAAAAAACCCAACATTTTCCTCCCAGCAGACAGCAGATGGCAGAAGAAAGCAACAGGCAAAGTAACAGGAAATAATTGACTCACGTGTGATTAGAGAAGAAAAAGCCAGGGAAGATTTGTTGTGGGATTTTACACAGTCCGAGAACAGACAGAACATGAATACAGCAAAGAACTAGCAACTCTTCAAGAAATGCTGAGATGGTTGGAACAAGCGGCCCAAAAAAGAAGGGCCAAAGCGCAAACATATAACAAACGAACGCTAGATGAAGTCGACTTTCAGGGGATGACAGAGGTGGGTCTCAAAAAGAGAAAGGCAATGAACTAAGATAAGAAGAAGGGAACAGAGCACACCCGTGCAAAAGAGGAAAGGAAAATTATGGTTTCTGATTCCCTCGATAACGTAACATACAACAACGCAAGCAAGGATAGTGAGGGGACAGGGGGGACAGCCGCAGACAGTGCGTCTGAGCCCCAACGGTCTCTGCAATGGCTGAGGGAATACATTGAAAAGGCCAAGAGGGAGAGAGAACATGCATTGACATCAGAGCAGCCTGTCTGAAGCACATTCAGAGATCCCAGAAAAAATGGGAAGAATGAGACAATTGTTGGCATTGAGAGGTCAAAAAATCAGTATGACACGCTAAAGAAAGAGAAGGCAGAGGAATTCTCTCAATACACTGCCTTCAAATATGCAGAAAAAAAGAGGGCGAGAGAACAAGGCTTAGCAGACAAGGACAAAACAGTTCTCAACACCAATACCACTTTCAGGATTTGTGCCCTTTTATGATCCTGGCCAATGTCGTAGTACACATTCATCAAATAGTATAACGTCGTCCAATTCCAAAAAGAAATTAATGAACTTGAGAGGAGAGAGAGGGTAAGAAGAAGAAGAAGAAGAAAGAAAAAAAAAGAAGATGACGTACACCAACATAGACAAATGACAAAGCTCTTCTTTTTCGCCAAACACTCTCCTCCTCCTTTACTCCTCTCTTATTCAGACAAGAAATAATAGTACAATGTTGAATGGCTGATCCAGAATCAATGTTTGAGTTCCTCTATTACTACACGTATCACTTGAGGTCCACCATAGCCATGGCCGCCTCCCTCACTCTTCACTCTCATAGGCCAAGGCTATGGCGGACTTGCCCTGATGCCCAAAGGACAACCCAAAGCAGCTATGGCTGCTCTAGCTTAGGCCGCCATCCATAGTCAGGTAAGTACCTCTGGCGCTCCCCCTTCCTCCAGGTCTTCTTCCTCCTCCGTGTCCTTGCTCCTTCCCCAGCAGCGCTGCTCCAAGCTAGTGGTGCTCCAGCCAGCGCTCCAACCAGTGTGTCGCCAAACTTGCACTCCGACAATGAGGCTGGGCTCCTCGCCCGGTCTGGAGATATAGCGGCCTGCTTGCCTCTTGGGCGGTGACTTCCAGGCCGCTCGGCCTTCCCAGCAACCGGTACCTCCTCCCTTCCGGAGGGAAACATCATTGCAAACTCTGATATTGCCCGTACACGCCCTAGACTCGGACTGGTTGGACTGGTACCCGCCTAGATCTAGCCTACAACTACTGGGCCTCTCAAAATGCCACTTTTGTCTTCTTCTGCTCGGCCTCCAGTACCCGCACAACCTCTTCAGGGTGCGGTACCGGCCTACCTGCTACTTGACTGTTTTCCCCCGCTGCAATCCTCAATGTCACGGCCACAGGTAAGTATCGGCCCTGAGGGCCCAACGAACGAACAAGTGCCCTTGCGGGTCACACACACACTCAAGCCAACCAGCACTCAGACAGACATGCAGACCAGCAAGCGTGCACACACACACACACATGCAGAACTCAGCAGCAAGCGGGAAACTCAGCAAGGCATTCAGTCCATGAGCAAAACTCAGAAATCAATTGTTTGTCTCAGTCCGTGTTTGGTCGGGTCATCACACTACCCCCCCCCTTAAGAGCGAGATCCCTTCGAGCGAGTAACTCAGTCTGAGTCCCCGACAAACGCATCGTAAGCAAATAAGGCAAAGAGATTTCAAGAGTACTCTACCGCAGTGACCTTTGCAAAGATTTTGGGAACAACATTAGAGGTGATTTGTCGTTCGTAGGCTTTAACAACGCGAGGTGCGTTGCGCAGAAGTTCCTTCTTGGAGATCCAGTAGAGATCGTCCAATGGGTGTTACATGAAGTGAACCTGGTACTGTCTGTTACGTCCCTTCCCTACGTGCTGTTTGATTGTTGATCTCATGACCGCCATCGATTGCATGAGGAATCATGTCTTCACGGTAATCGAAGGATTTAGCATCATGGTGGATATACAGTTTTGATGCATGAAAGATGGGGTATGTGCGCATATGAGGTGGCACAACAACTGTGTATGAGGGGCCAAACCCATCCTTCCCAATCACATCCAGAACTTACCACGGACCATAATAGAGTGGAAGTAGTTTGTGTGAGACTCCCTCTTCCTCTGAGAATTCAGACATTTTGACCCAAACATAACTTCCTACTTCGATATCCGAAGGTCGGCGCTTTTTGTTCGCATGATGGATCATTGCGTGTTGTCGCTTGGTCATTGTTGCAATGGCAACTTTGAGCAAGCGATCGTACTTGGCCCTGAAGCCAGGCCTGCCGGGTGTTAAACCAGCTGGCTGTTCAGGGAACAAGTAGGAGAGTGAATTTGGAATCTGCCAACCGTAATGCAGTCTATGGGGTGTCATGCCAGTGGAAGAGTGAATGGAGTTGTTATACAACCCTTCGACGGAATACAGCTCTTGATCCCACGTCTCCTGATCCGGAATAATTAAAGCGCGAAGAAGTTGGAACACAGTCTGATTGATTTCCTCGGCCAAACCATTGGCTTCGGGATGTCTGTCAGATGTCATGCATACTCTGAGGCCAGGGAGGTGGGACGTGAAGTCCTTCCATTCGGTACTTATGAAGCGCGGGTCCCGATCACTCACAAGAGTTTTCGGGGTTCCGAACTGCAGAATGTCCTTTTGTTTGAACTCACGGATCACCAATTCAGTTGGGGCGTGAGATGGCAAAGGAATCAGATTCATAAATTTAGAGAAGTGGTTAACAATCACCATGACTTGTGAATAGCCGTTCTTACTTACCTTTCCCATGTCGGTGAAGTCGATGGAGACGGACTCCCCGAGTCCATCGGGAATGGGAAGGGGTGTAAGTAGCCCCATGGGCTTTTGTCTACTTGGTTTGATTCGTTGACAGACTTGACACTCAGCCACACAAACTTTTCAGCAGATCCCTTCATACCAGGCCAATCAAACTGTCTTAATAGGTTTTCGTACGTCTTTGCCATGCCGATGTGTCCACTCCGGTCATGAGCCAAATCCAAGAAGTGTGTGCGGAGAGACTCATGGTTCGGCACACACAAACGGTCGTGATTCCCATAGCGTTTGGCAATGTGTTCTACGATCTCCTCCTTCATATTTTTTCGGAGGTGGTAGGAATTCACAAGGCAAGTCATGTACTCTGGGTGGCGAGACAACGCATCAACAACTCGATTATAACAACCCTTTTTGTGTCTTAGCTCGAAGTCAAAGATGTCAATCTCATGGAACCAGCGCAGTAAAGTAGGGGACAGGGTGTTTTGCGCCTTGATCCACTTCAAGGTCTCATGGTCCGAGAACACTTTGAAGTGACATCCCAAAAGATAGTGCTTCCAGTGATCCAAAGCCATACGCAAACATAGAGCTCGCGCGTGTAGGTGGAAGTGACTACCTTTTCGCTGGGCATGCGTTTTCTATAGTATTCGAGCGACCGCAAGCCATCATCGTCATGTTGTTGCAGCACTGCGCCAATCCCATATTGGCTAGCATCCGTAGTGACTACGAATGCTAGTTTGGAATCTGCAATGCGGAGTACCGGGTAGCTTACCAACGCCTCTTTCAAGACTTGAAATGCGGTCTCACATGTTGCATCCCATGCGTAAGGCACATTCTTAGTTGTTAGCCGGGACAACGCGCGAGCAATAATAGAGAATCGAGGCACAAACTTTTGATAGTACGATGTGAGACCAAGAAAAAAACGCACTTCATGAATGTTCGCGGGTTGAGGCCAGTCAAGTATGACCTCAACCTTGGTTGCCTCAGGCTCGAGGCCTGCAGCAGACAACCGGTGCCCAAGATAGATGACGCTATCCCTCCCAAATTCAGATTTCTCTAAGTTGAGATGGAGTTACGTTTTCTTGAGGATGATGAACACTTCCTCAAGGTGCTTCATGTGTTCCTCGATGGATTTGTTGAAGATCAGAATATCATCGAGAAACACTACCACAAACCGACCAATCTGTTCGCGGAGGATCTTATCCATGAGGCATTGAAAGGTGGTTGGTGCGTTCGTGGGGCCGAAGGGCATTACGGAAGCCCATCATGTGTCCTGAGTGCAGTCTTGTGCTGATTTGCAGGATCGACTTCAATCTGGTGGTACCTAAACTTGAGATCGATCTTGGAGAAGACCTTGCACCCACCGGCAGCATCAAGCAAGTCATCGAGGCCTGCAACAGACAACCGGTGCCCAAGATAGATGACGTTATCCCTCCCAAACTAAGATTTATCTAAGTTGAGAGGAAGTTGCGTTTTCTTGAGGATGATGAACACTTCCTCAAGGTGCTTCATGTGTTCCTCGATGAATTTGTTGAAGATCAGAATATCATCGAGATACACTACCACAAACTGACCAATCTGTTTGCGGAGGACCTTATTTATGAGGCATTGAAAGGTGGCTGGTGTGTTTGTAAGGCCGAAGGGCATTACGGTAAATTCGTGAAGCCCATCGCGTGTCTTGAACGCAGTCTTGTGTTGGTCCCAGGATCGACTTCAATCTGGTGGTACCCAGACTTGAGATCGATCTTCGAGAAAACCTTGCACCCAACGACAGCATCAAGCAAGTCATCTATGCGTGACAATGGATATGCATTCTTTCGGGTGATACAGTTTAGACCGTGATAATCAATACACATACGGAGTTTGCCTCCTTTCTTCGGGACAAACAAAACAAGTGCACCGAATTCAGACTCGCTAGGCTTGATCAACCCTTGTCGATCACTTCGTCAATTTGTTTCTGGAGTTCCTCCAACTCGTCGGATCCCATTCGGTACATACAACTTTTCGGAGGAACAGCACCTTCGACCAACTCGATTGTGTGTCGGACCGAATGGAGACTCCACGTGGTTCGGCTAGAACTTCCGGGAATCGGTCAAGTAGGTTTTGGATGCTTGTTGGGACCCATGGGGGCGAAGGATCAGCAAACGGATCACCTAGATCGGAGATTACGAATGGAAGCGACCGAATCTGAAGTAGAATCATTTGGACTAGCAGAAGGTAGAGAAGTAGAAGTATTGGAAGTAGACTCGTTAGCTGAATAGGATTGATACTAGCAGTAGATGACACATGAGTAGGGCGAACATAGGCAACATACATTTGTTCACCCTCTTTGTGCTTGTGCCACTTTTTGCAGAACTGCATGGCATTGAGAAAACTCACTGGGGACTCGCGCTTCTCATCCAAGAGGATGGGAAACTCGTTCCCTTGAGCATCTTTGACACTGAAAAGTGGCTCCTTCCACTTGGTTCATTCGCATTGGGACTCCAACCAGCCCAAGCCAAGGATTGCATCGAAGGGACACTTGTCAAGGACATAGAAGTTCAGTGCATGGGTGACTATCTTGTCCTTGTCAAAGGTAGTACACACACCTTTGACTACATGTGTAGATGAGACAACTTATTTGTTGCCTACTTGAGTTCGGCAAGCGTTCTGCAAAACCACTTGCTTCATCCCCAAGCCCACTTTGCGTATCCCGTGTGGTGACATAAAGTTAGTAGTCGCACCAGAATCAATCAATACACGGAGATAGCGGTGGTTTATGAGAAGCTTAAAAAATATTAACTTCACTGTCCCTTGAGCACGCTGGTGTTTCATCTCAGCCCAGTGCTCTTCTAAGTGATAGTTGAAATCAACCGTCTCAGACTCCTTCCAAGGCTCAACATACAAAGCATGACAAACTTTAGCCTTGGAATCAGTAGATGACGGGGCTTAAAGAGAGGACTGCTGAACTACATCAGATTCAGTCTCCCTTGCCGTAGAGAGTGTTGATGCCAACTCTACGCCCGATTCTGGTTTCCCTGCAGCCTAGAGCAATCTTGTACCTTATGGTCCATTTTCAAGCAATGTAGGCAACCTCCCTTCTTCATTCTAGCCTTCCATTCAGCCTCACTGATTTAGAAGTCTATCTAAGGTTTATTAGTTGCATCCTCTGGTTTAGCTAGGATTTTGGCTCCCTTTGGAAGTGCGACGAAGTTCCTTACTGAATTACTGTTCTGGTTTCCCTTCCCATAGGAAGTCTTTTTAAAGGCACAAAACTTATCATCTTCATTATTCATGTCAATTTCTTGAGTTGAAGAGCAGCCTGTATCAGCGTCCTGCTCTTGCCGTTGCCAAGAGTGGGGTCGTCTATTCGGCCTCCCCTTCCCCTTCTAGCAAGTCTAGCGAAGCTAAGCGATTGTTGTCACGAAATCGCCTGCGAGCAAAGGTCTGTTTGCTGCTTGTTGCGGTAAGGAGGTCTCCTACCTCCAGAATGACTACATCCTTCATTAAAGAGAACCAGTCAGTATAACCGAAGAAATCCCTGCCTAGGCGATTAGTCAAGAGAGATGGTTAATGGAAGGCCAAAAATTCGGTGTTTTTCGGCACACCACCACAAGCGATGTCGTCAATAATTTCGCGAACAAACAATGCAGGCTCATAATACAAACATAAAAAAAAAAAAAACAGGCAAAAAAAAAAGAAAAAAAAAACTAAAATGCACTATAAAACCCTATTCGGAGTAGCATTCGAAGTTCGGCAATTTGTTTCCCGAATTCGGTGTTTTTGCCAACTTTTTTATTAGCGGTCCAAATACATTGAAACTTAATATACATATACCCTAAAACACATACATATCACACAAAAAAACAAAAACAAAAAAAAACACCAATTCGAGAAAATATGGCAGTTTCGGTGAAAAATCCGCCAAAAATGACACCACCTATTAACCATATGTGAGTGGGAACCGTACCTTTAACTACATCCAAGCATGATTGCGCAGTCAACTCCAATCCTGGTGTTGCAAAGAGCTTGTTGACATGCAATTGCAATTTATGCATGGTGCCCTGCCACTTGTTGCGTTTGAGTTCATCAAGTTGTATCCTTATTCTTGCAACAGCACGCGAGTCCTTATACTGTGCTACGAGTATGTCCTCGAGAGTGGTGGCCGGCGTGACTTTAAGCCACTCGGATAGGTTAATCTTTGCATACCCAGCTTGCATGGCTTGGACTTCAAGGAAGCCCCTTACGACAGGCTCGACGTTTGTCCCCAGGATCAAGGACTGGCTCACTCTTTGAGTGCCCTGTACTTCAAAGTACGCTCTCATGGAGCTGATCCAGGACTCAACGTCCTCCTTGTCATCAAACTTAGACGGTATCATCACCGCCTACCCGTCCATGTATGGATTGCCATAGCTGGGTCCAGTTATTGCTACTGGATCCGATCCCAAGGCTGTGGCAGTTCCAGAACTCCCTGCGCTGCCGCTTGTAACGGCACTGGGAACTGTACCTGTCGTAGGTCCTGACTGAATCACCAAACTCAACGAAGAAGACTGAGAAGAAGGAGAGGAATGGAGGGGTGCAAAGGTAGAACGAGGAAGAGATCTTGAGAGTGGGGTCTGATACATGGCTGCCATTTGCTGGATCTGATCGCGATGCTCTTTGGCCATGTCTGCCATTTGAGTACGCATCTTACTCATTTCTTCAAGTAATTGGGACTTCACACTTGGAAGTTCGCTGAGCAAATGGTAATCAACAAGGGCACGTACATACATAACCAGATCTTTCTTAACGTCTGCATCAGATACATTCGGAACCGTTTGAAAGATGGCCTCAAGTTCATCAGTGGTTGTTTTCCGCTTTGCCTCTTCCACCTTCTCCTCCTCAACCAACTCTTTCTGATAAAGGGCCTCATACAACAGTTTATCAACCTCATTGGTTGCATCCATGCGGGCCTTTAACATATCTGAAAGTTTGGCTGGTGCCATGTTGGAACCGCTAGTTCCTTCAATTGGCTTCTCCTGCCCTTTTCTCTTATCTGTGCGTCTCAACGGGCATGTACTGGATTTCAACAAAAGAAACAAACTAAATATAAAGAAGAAGATAGAACTCCTAGCCGGAGCAACAAATATTTGGACTAGAGCGCAACCAAAAGAACAAATCATAGAATACAATACATTCAGAAGAGAGTTCCGGTTCCACATTCAACTCCGGTCAGACCAAGTACAAGATCCCCTTAAGACTAATCCAACATGCACCGTCAAAGTACAGCAAACCAGACTACAAGTAACATCATACAACAATGGAAAATTGAGTGGTGTATAAGGTGCAGGTCAAGCATTGGATTGTGTGTCATCAGTCTGACAAAGCATCTCAACTGAGATCCCCTCGGCAGCGAGGGCTCTAATCAAAAAGAAGGTTACCGTATCCCAAACAGAACAGAGAGTGACACTGCGTCAACAGATTTGGTCCCAGGGGCCCTTCTTGTTTGGGCCCCGGCCCTATTGCGTCCCATTGGGTCCCAATGGGTCCCATGTAGGTCGCGACCAAGTCCCAACCAAGGAGAGTACCTCAAGGTCCTACTTTCTGCCTTTACCATATTGAAAAACGAATTTCAACTTTAAGACATAACCTACAGACTACATCCAATCACAAATGAAAAGATAAAAGCACTGTAGAAAGATATGGCTTTCAAAGCAAGATACTTCATTTCCACATCCATCCGGTTAGTAAGTAGTTTGCACACCAATGCACACAACCAAGACTTCAGAGGAGTTGGAAAGAGACCCAGAAGTACCCCAGGAGGACAAACAATACCATGCACGCATACATGTGCAACCCTTAGGTGCACGACACTTACCTGAGTGGCCCAGACTTTGAGATGAAGTATAACTCACCCCCCTTCCTCATGTGGTCTTCCTAACCCTATCGCTACCTCTACACTAGAGTCCTATCATGTAGGAGGGTCTTACTTCCAACACCAATGCGCAACGCCGGATCCCCCGCCGATGCTGAAGAAGCAAGTAGTAACTTGCAGTCCGTAGATGCAGAATGGCTACTTCCCTCAAGATCGCCTACTTGAGGGAAATCCTCAAGTGCCTCTCACTGTCGCCTCTCTCAACTTGTCGCATGAAGTCCTCTTGATGTGTCTCGCCACCACATACTTACTCTCAAGCAACCTGGTCAGGTTCAATGCCGACCCAGCATGACCTAACTAGGTGGGGGCAGCTTCCCCAAGCCACGCTGCCCCACTTCCCACTTCGGACCAACCCTAACCCTAAGTGGTTAGCCCTTACCACTTAGGTTAGGGTTAGGGTGGATAAGTCAACTCTCACCAGCACGTAGAATCCGCTCTGATACCAATGTTATGATCCTGGCCAATTTTGTAGTACACATTCATCAGATAGTATAATGTCGTTCCAATTGTAGAAAGAAATTAATGAACTTGAGAGGAGAGAGAGGGTAAGAAGAAGAAGAAGAAGAAAGAAAGAAGAAGAAGATAATGTACACCAGCATAGACAAATGGAAAAGCTCTTCTTCTTCGCCAAACACTCTCCTCCTCCTTTACTACTACTCTCTTATTCACACAAGAAATAATAGTACAATGTTGAATGGCTGATCCAGAATCAATATCCGAGTTCCTCTTCTACTGCAGATATCACTTGAGGTCCACCATACCCATGGCCGCCTCCCTCACTCTTCACTCTCATAGGTTGAGGCTATGGCGGACTACCGGGCCTTGCCCTGATGCCCAAAGGACAACCCAAAGCAGCTATGGCTGCTCTAGCTCAGGCCGCCATGCCTAACCTTGCCTCAAAGCTTCTTGGTGTAGCTCTACCCCTCCCTGTTGCAGCGCCCACCAAGGTGATGAAGATGGCTGCCACCATAGCCATGTAAGTACCTCTGGCGCTCCCCTTCCTCATGGTCTTCTTCCTCCTCCGTGTCCTTGCTCCTTCCCCAGCAGCACTGCTCCAAGCTAGCGCTGCTCCAGCCAGCGCTCCAACCAGTGTGTCACCAAACTTGCACACCGACAATGAGACTGGGCTCTTCGCCCGGCCTGGAGATATAGCGGCCTGCTTGCCTCTGGGGCGGTGACTTCCAGGTCGCCTCGGCCTTCCCAGCAACCGGTACCTCCTCCCTTCTGGAGGGAAACATCATTGCAGACTCTGATATTGCCCGTACACGCCCTAGACTCGGACTGGTTGGACTGGTACCCGCCTAGATCTAGCCTACAACTATTGGGCCTCTCAAAATGCCACTTTTGTCTTCTTCTGCTCAGCCTCCAGTACCCACACATCTACCTCTTCAGAGTGCGCTACCGGCCTACCTGCAACTTGAGTGTTTTCCCCCGCTGCAATCCTCAATGCCACGGCCACAAGTACCGGCCCTAAGGGCCCAACGAATGAACAAGTGCCCTTGTGGGTCACACACACACTCAAGCCAACCAACACTCAGACAGACATGCAAACCAGCAAGCGTGCACACACACACATACATGCAAAACTTAGCAGCAAGCGGGAAACTCAGCAAGGCATTCAGTCCGTGAGCAAAACTCAGAAATCAATTGTGTGTCTCAGTCCGTGTTTGGTCGGGTCATCACAGCCCAAAGAAATTGAAGACAAGGAGAAAACAGAAAAAAAAGGAATCAAATTTAGATCAAACAGAGGCAGAAGAGAAATCAGCACGCTCAGTTTTGGAAAAAGAAGTGGTTGTGGTTGTGGCCCAAACAAAAAAGTTAATAAAGTGGAATGCAAAGTACACACAAGAGTTCACTACCATTAAGGATGTCGAAGATGGGGAGGCACCTCATGTAGTGGCCTCGACCAAATCAGCACGACTGACATTGATGGACACCCGCCCGCTGATTGCGGCCAGGTACGTCGAGAAAGAGGGAGAATGGCATATCGCCACAGATGTGTCCTTCACAATCCCAAGGATTGAGGAAGGATAAAATGTTGCTAGTATTCTTCAAGAAAAGGTAACAGAGGGGTACCCATTGGGCGTGTATGAAACAGTTGCCCTGGACAATGATCAAGAGGACAGGTCCTCCCAAGCAGGCCAGGAGGACCAGCAGGACCATCATATGGACCTAGAGAGACACTCCCCTCGTGCCTTTTCCCCTTTGATTGCAACATTGTGAGAGGAAACCAAGTTGAAGAGTGGGATGATGTGGAAGCCTTGGAGAATCGTGACAAGGATTCCATACAGTGTGTTGGCGGGACCCGACATTCCAGCGGAACTGTTGGCGGTCTCAGTGGCACACCTCCTGACTCATGGGATTTTGAAGGGGGACAACGATCTGGAAACAAGGTGTTCGCCATTGATCTGGACAGATATTACAGAAGTGATTTCTCTGAGAGTAATATGGAGGAGTGGGAAGATGAGGACAAAGGAGTAGGATCAGAACCGGCCCTTGTCCTGGGACCGGGAACTAGTGGAAGTGTGGGGGAGTATAAGCTAGATGATTCTCTCACCATGGTGCTTGAGGACCCGCCGGGTGATGCGTCGACAGAGATGGATGCAAGCGACCAGGCCACCTCCTAGGACGTCTACACTATGATCGTACCCCTGCCTCTTCCCCATAGCCTCAATGATGGACATTTTTACAAAAGGGGGCAAACGAAAAGGAAGATCGGGTGTACCAGAAGACACAAGGGATAGTCATTAGGAGCTGGAATATTAATTGGCTCGAAAATATTACGGAGAAAGAAGAAAAATTGCATGATATAATCAAAGGTCTTACCGCTCACACAAACAAACTGGTACATATCTTGCTACAAGAAACTCACCTTACCTTCTCAACAGAACACGACAAAATTTGAAAACTCTTATCAAGGAAATTGGGAGGAATGAAAGATGGAATATGGTCCTCAGACAATACGTCAAGTACGAAAGGTACAGCCATCCTTGTACCCAAATCATCCCGCCTATACACACAAGGTCGATAGTGGGCAAAGAGGTGGACACGGTAGAAGGTAGGTGATGCCTTATGGATGTAAAGTGGAAGGATGAAGTATAATCAATATTTACTCACCGAACAGCTCTTAAGACAGGTCAACTTTTATAACAAACATCGATCATCTGATCCCCCCTTTATCACCATGTATTTTGGTCGGTGATTGGAACGCAACTATAGACCCCACCACGGATTGTATATCTAGGTCCTCGGCTGGTCAGCCTACACAGGAGGCGGTGCCCATCCAAAAGTTAATGACGGATTACAATCTAGTTTAACCATACCGGACTTCGCATTCGGGGACAAGAGCCTTCACATTCGTTAAAAAGAACCATGCCCACCATACCGCTTTCTCTTTCATTGACTATTTCCTTATTTAAGGGACATTAATGGGGACAGCCAAAAGCAGCGAGATCCTGGCTCTCACACCGTACCCGGGTCTGGACCACAAACCCAATCGAACTAATAATCAGCTTCGAACAGTATGTCAAACAGGGGTTCAACTTTCACAAACTCAATAACTCCCTCCTACTGAGCCGGAATTTTCAAGTAGGAGTTCAGGATTGTTGGCAGAATTTAAATGGCACCTACCTACCCATACACGATCGGTGGGAGTGGTTTCAAGTAAGTTACTCCACATTATCACAGACGGTAGCTAGAATCTCAAGGAAATTAGTGGCCAATAGGAAACAGAGGAAGCAAGCATTGGAGACAGCCCTGAAGATCGCAGAGACAAATCTGATCGATAACCCCTCTTCGACACTCTACAGAGACATTTTTGAAAAGGCAAGAGAAAAACTCACTATGTGGAGATGGTGGGAACTAAAGGGACTACAAATAAGAGCCAAAATGAACGAATATGAGCTAAGCGAGTCAATGTTAAAACACTTCTTCGCAAGAATCAAAGCAAACTCGAGGGCCAATGCGATCGAAGGCCTAAAAACCCTCTCAAATCCAAATGAAACAGTGATAGATAGCGAAGGAATGTTGAACGTAGCAAAGGAATTCTACGAAGAGCTCTACCACACGAAGACCCCTATGCCTACTCTGCCCAACACCAAAGAGGCGGACTAGGATGCTGCAATACCTAGAACAAACGATATCTCAAGAACAAGCAGAAGATCTGGACAAGCCCATCACCATGGAAGAAATGCAATTTGCTTTCCAAAATATGAACAACAATAATTCTCCAGAAATTGATGGGCTGACAAAAGAATTATGGGAAAAGTTATGGCCGCTGTTAGGAGGGGATTTACTAAACTTCTACAACGACAACTGGCTCAAGGGGGGACTGGGAAACCTACTGAGTACCAGCGTGGTCACTTTGTTGTACAAAAAAGGGGAGAGAGAAAATATCAGGAATTATAGACTCATCTCGCTTCTAACACTTCCTTATAAGATCCTTGCCAAAACTCTTGCCTTTCGAATCCTAGACCTGACAGACAAATGCTTTCATATAGATCAAACAGGTTTCGCTCCTGGGAGATACATCCTGGATAATGTACTGACCCTCAGCGAAGCGGCCAACAAAGTCAAAGAAAAAAGGATAAACACAAGAATTCTTTTTTTCGATTTTGAAAAGGCCTATGATCAAGTCAACTGGGCCTTTCTCAATGCAAGCATGAAAAAGATGGGAGTGGGCCCAAATTTTAGGAAGTGGGTGCGCATTCTGTATAATGACGCCATAGGGTGCGCCCAAGTCAATGGCTTGCTCTCTGACTGCTATCCAATCTCTCGGTCAGTGCGCCAAGGGGACCTGCTAGCTCCCCCAATCTTCCTCTTCGTTATGGAAGCAATAGCCTCATTCCTATGCAAAAACCCCTCCATACACAGACTATCAGAGGTCAATGTAGGATCAACCCACCACATACAGTTCCCGACACTAATAATGTTTGTAGACGATCTCACGGTCCTCATAAGAGTTTCAGACTCGTCGTTCAGCGCGTTAGTAAGAGCAATGGCAGCGTTCAGTCTGGCATAAGAAATGAAGAATAATTGGAATAAAACAATCGGTTGGTGGCTATCGGAGGAGGAGGTTCCCCAACGTCAAGGCCCTGAGGCAGACATGACATGAGAGACACCGGAGACATCTACGCGATATCTAGGCATCTTGTTGATAAAGGATGGCCTCGCCCCTCAAATGACCCAAAATATACTCGCCAAACAAATTAACAAACTGGGCAGATGGGGCAATACATTCACATCATTGCTGGGGCGTGCACGAGCCATTAATACATCTATTTTTCCTATGATATGATGTGGTACATAGTGTCAATCTGGACCGTTTCGGACCATACAATCAAGGAACTTAACCGTAAATCAAAAACATACTTGTGGCCTAGTGACCCAAACAAAGAGAACTGCGTACCAAAGATAGCTTGGCATTACATCACAAGGAAACCAGCCAAAGGAGGTCTTGGTATCATAGACCCCAAACACGAAACCAAAGCCTTACAAGTTAAATGGATAGTCAAACTACTGACTAAACCTGGTACGACATGGAATAAACTGGCCTTGGATAGCATTAGGGGCCTAGCACCTACAGCCACACCAGCAAATATGTCCGGCATGTTCTGGGTAATGACCAAGGAATGGAGTTCAAGAACAGGGCGCAGAAATCAATGAAGAGGAACTGAGCCAACCCCTGTTTGGTAATTCGTGGGTGAGAGATGAAAGTGATCCCAACTATCCCTTAAACCACCGGTACCTCGCCCAGCTTGAAAAAGCCGACGCGGCCATTAACGCGCCGGGTCGGTCGGGGTACCCACCGACGTGCGACCGGTAGTCCCCCAAAAACGGGCAAAAAAAAAAAAAAAAAAAGCAAAAAGAAAAAAAAAAAACACGACGAAAATGTAAAGTAACAAACGAAAAAGAAAGGGCGC
>BFEA01000162.1:0-42691 GCA_003427395.1 Chara braunii | reverse complement strand
GGCGTTTTTTTTTTTTTTTTTTTTTTTTGCAGAAAGTTGTATGTTTTCTGTGTCTTTTTTTCTTTTCCATGATGTAATACCAGTTGTCCGAGGCTTGGCAATAAAGTCCGAGTCGGGAATGTTCGGGCTCCCGGTAGTCAGAGCCTCGGACTTGATAGCTGGGCGAGGTACTGGTGGTTTAAGCATAGAGGAAGGAGATGGTTATCATGGATCAAACATGGAGTTTGGAAAGTAAGCCATCTGTGGAACGAGGAGAAAAAGGACTGGATGACAAAACAGGAACTTGCCTCCCAGCTCAAAGGATGTCACCAACGAGATGAGAATTTACAACCTATTATCAACTGCATCCCAAAGCGCTGGAAGGAGTTGTTGAGCGAAGTCCCAACTTGGAAATCGGGTGGATGGGGAGTGGGGGTGCAGGATTTAACCCCCACAAGGGCCTATCAATTCTCCCATAAACAGCAAGGGCCTATCAATTCTCCCATAAACAGCAAGGGCCATATACCCTGCCAGTGTTTACCTCCTTCCCAATTACCCCTCCACGCAAGGCCTTCCATCTATCATGAATAAGGAGGTGGAAAGATCAGTCCTAAACCCTTTTGTACTCAGAAAAGTCAGAGTGTTGGGTTCATGAAGTCAGAGTGTTGGGTTCATGGCCAAAAACAATCTTCAGAATAGATACGGCGATTCAAGACTTGAATTTGATCCAGCAGAGTGGGCTTGGACACCAGGCCGAAGTAGAAGCCTCAAAACTAATGTCTCCATTCAGGAATACACAGTCAAGCTGGGATACAACTTACTCCTCAAAACAAAGGATCCTGACCCAATGATCAAGAACAGATGGCAGAAGCTAATAGGTCAAGACGCTAGTCAGATCCCACAAATACCATGGAAAAAATTCAAGTCAATTTGTCTGGTTAAAATCAGAAGCCTGCAAAGGCTCATCTCATACGTACCTCTACCGGTCAACCAGTGGTTCAACTTGCATATCAGAAGAAGTAAGAATGACCCTAACAGTTCAGATTTATGCGCGGTATGTTCAGAAATCAACCAGAAGATATGCTACATTGCCTGATACGCTGTAGAGAGGCGACCGAATACTGGGTGAGGACCTCGGATCTCTGGGATTCCCTCTTCTCGACTCCCCTCCCTGAACATCCCATGCAACTCCTTTTATGGACTATCATCCCAGCTCAATTCCACAAGACAGAGAAAACGTGGTTTGGAATGATCAGAAAGGTAACACTGTGGTCCATTTGGAAGGAAAGGTGTTGTAGAACCATTGAGGGACTCTCAACTCCAAGGGAGAAGGTATGGGCGTAGACAACGACTTTGATTCAGGCGGAGATCCTTTGTGGCACAAGACGAGACAGTCATGCCAGGTGACGAAGAGCAACAAAGAAGAATCAAGGCAAAATTCACTAAGGTGTGGCTTGCAAGGGGCAAAATGGCAGAGATAAATGACTTCCACATACGATGGAAAGACTGGCACAACTCAGAAGCAGGGTGGAGAAGGCAGAGATCCCAGCCAGCAGAAGGACAACATCCATCACAGGTCACATAATATTGGAGGGTGAATTCCGAGACTACAACTTCCGTAGCTTCTTCTACCTTTCTTGCTCTTTGTTATTTATCTGACAGGCTCATGTAGTGGACCTGAGAGGAAAGGTGGAAGTGAGGCAAGCTGACAGTCAATCCTCCACGATGCGGGAGTAATCAATGCTGGTCAGGGTTCCTTCAGCTGGACGGAAGGAAGCGTGAGTGTGTGTCATGATGTAATATTTTTTTCTGGCTTGCCGGTGGAATAGGAACCGGGCTGATGCTCCCCAGAATGGAAATGGAGCCAGGACCGTAAGGACCTGTTAAAAAAAAAAAAACAAGAAAAGAAAAAAGAAACGTACCTCCAAGGCAGAGATCTCAACTTTGCCTCCCAACAGGATAACTAACAGTTCCTGAAGCTTGACTTCACGTTGACTGCCCGCCCAGTGCCCACCCACCCATGCACGCATATCTTGCAAGGGGAACCGACAAACCGCCTGCCCACCCGCCCACCCACGCATATCCTGCGAGGGGAACCGCCCGCCCGCCTACTTACCCATGCACACACGCACGCCTGCCCGCCTGCCCGCCTGCCCACCCACGTGGACCTGAGCTTTGGGCACAAAGACCGGACTTTGAGTGCGAGCTGGGACTTAAGACGAGGCGGACCCGGACCTAGGACACAGACCGGACCTTGAGCAAGATCGGGACTAAGGACGGGACCCGGAACTTTGGGACCAAGGTGGGACATTTGATACGAGCCGGGACCTTGGCCCAACCCAGGGCACCTGGGGGGTAACTTCAGTAGAGTCACAAAAACGAGATGTAATTGCACTATGGGGCAAGAGACTGTTTGCAGTTGCACTTGAGGCACCCTACCTGGCCAGAAAGCTGGGTTGTATACATTGACCGAACTGCAATTTGAAACTGTATCTTGGCCCATAGTGCAATCATAACTCATTTTTTGTGACTCCCGCGTAGTTTCCCCTTTTAAGTTTGCTATTGCTGGCAATGGTTGTGGCTGGGGTTTTAACCCACACGCAGATTTGAGGTTTGCAACTGCCCAATGAGATAACCGTTGAGACTGGGTCCCTCTCTGATTTTGGGGACCTTGGGTATGTCTACACCTGGTGGGGGAAGGTGGACCTGGATAGGCGGTCAAAGCAGCGCACAGTGCGCATCTCTTCCCTCATTTCCTATAAACCCCTGACCCTCTCGCCCATCGACTGCATGGTCTTCCTGCCTGTTAAAAGTCTTGCATGCCCATTGATTGTCGAACTGCATGGTGTTCGGTCATCCATTCGACTCTTATCACCTTTCCAACCACCAAAATCGGTATGTTTTTCTTATTCCTACCCTTTTCTCCGTTAAAAAAATCCTGCATTCCTTCTGTCCTTTGAATTGCATGGTATTTTTGTCAATCTTCCCTCCCTATTGAAGATAGCAGGGGAGGTGTGTACCCGATCCCGCATGCATCACGTAGTTTTAGGGTATTCGTGTAAAATTAATGTGTAGGTAGTGCATGGATGCATAACTTGTTTGGCCCGCCGGTCCGAAGGTTCCGCTGTTTGCTCTCCACATGACTGTAGTATCATCCATCCTCTTGCCCTTTGAGTCGTCGAGCCATCGAGTCGTGTACATCTGCTGATCATTTCTGTTAACCATACGCCCCCCTTTCTGGAGAGGTTGCATGATGTGTCTCCCCTTCTCTGTAATAACCCCCCTCACAAAGATTGCGCACGAGAAGGCTCCTCTTCACTGACTGTCCCCCCCCCTGGGTGATAACCCATCTCGCTGATAGGATAGCCCTATTCAGATTTCTCTAGGAATCCTAATAGGAAGGAGTATCCCACCACCTGGTGGCTGACAGTTTACTACCGGGCCATGGCTGCCACCTTGGTGATCGATGCCAGGAGGAAGAATAAAACAGGACGCACAACGACATATTTCCAGGGAGCGATGCGTCACCCCCCTCAAGGTAAAGGGGTCCCCCAGCAAGGAGACACAGCCATGATTGAACCCCCTCAGCATGAGGTACACTCCAAGGGCTAGGAACAACAGCAAAAAGGGACGACAGGCTCTCAGACAGATGCCCTGCCAAGCCCCGAACAGATGCAGAGGACAAAGGAACGCGTTGAATCCCAGGTCTCCCCAGCCTCTTCCTCTACCTCATGGGCTGATAAAGCAAAGCGCCTGTACAGTAGCTGTCTCTTATACACATCTAGATGTGTATAAGAGACAGCTCCAAGGGCTAGGAACAACAGCAAAAAGGGACGACAGGCTCTCAGACAGATGCCCTGCCAAGCCCCGAACAGATGCAGAGGACAAAGGAACGCGTTGAATCCCAGGTCTCCCCAGCCTCTTCCTCTACCTCATGGGCTGATAAAGCAAAGCGCCTGTACAGTAGCGAATCCTTATCAGTTCAGCGGGGGGAAGAAGGGACACTGGGCCAAAACTGGCAGATTCCACTCTACAATCTCACAACCACCGGTGCTTTCTTCCTCTCCAAGCTCCTCACGAAATCTGAGGAGCGCTTGGTCAACCATGGGGAAAAAAGGCTCCAAGTTAAAACGTTGCCCGCTCCCAAAATCAAAGAACGAGATGAGCTCTACACCCGACACGCAAGCAACTGGATTTTCTATGATGATGCCATGTATAAATCCGCCAACAACAAGATCGGGTGGATCAAGAAAAAGCTCTCCGCGCTCAAAGGGAGCGAGGAGGGGGCGTGGTACTGTTTCCTGATACAACCAGTCTCATTGTCGGTTTACACAGTCATTTGCATCTTCGATGCTGACAAAAGGCTGATGGATACTTGGCGCAATGTGCACTGCAGTCGATCGGAAGTCCGGATCTACCCCTGGTCCCCCCAGAGGCAGCAGAGCAGAGAAGAAAAACGGGAGCAACTCTGGCTGACTACTACTGGGTAGAATACCGGCACATCCCGATCGAGATCCAGGCAGCGTTTATGCAGGACTTGGCGCTCAAATACGATATAGTTGACTTTATCGAACCCCACCCTCATACGTTGCTCCTCGTGATGACTATCTGATGGTTGCCTAAGATCTGCCGGTGGGCCACATCTTCCAAACCGATGACGTGGTCCACTTCAGGATCGGAGGCAGTGACTTTAAAATCCACACAGCCCGTAAGCTGCAACCCTAGTGCTTTAAATGCCAATCGTATGGTCACAGCACCTCGGAAGCGGAATGTCCTCACCATTCAGCCAGGCGAATCAAGGCCACAGGACGCCTCCTACATGACCCATTTCAGACTGCGCACTGGCGGACGGTGGACCCAGGCCATGAGGGTTGGGTGTTCATTGACGAGCCGAAGGAGGGTGGGGGAGTGAGACGGTGGGAATGGGAGAAGGAGGCAGTCAACCTCGAGATCAGACCGTCGGACCACTGGAACCCAACCCGGATCAATTTCTGGGGAGGACAGATACAGTGGAGCTGTGGCAAACAGTCCCCCGCAAAAAAATCATCAAAAACAACAAGATCGACAAAAATCACGAAGGCCACAGTTCCTGCACGGAAAGGGAAACTCTCCAAGGATGTCGCATACCGAAAGTAAAATGGGGCTCGGGATACAAACCGCTTCCGTATTTTAGCCCCGGCAATGGGACAGGAAAACGCAGAAACACGACAGATAGGTGGGGGTGCCGCTGTAGGGCCAGGAGTGGCAGCATCACCACTGCAGCCGGGGACCATCACGGGGCAGGAGGGGAAAAAGAAAAAGATGCCTCCCCAAACAGGAGATGGCAATAGGCAAGGGGTCGGGAGGAAAATCCTTCACAAGAGAGAGAGCGAAACGGGGAGAAAAGAGCAGCTCCGCCTCCCCCCGCAGTTAGGGACCCCTTCCAACAGGCCTTTGGACCACAACCCATGGAAGTGGAAACACCGGTGTCGGGACAGAAACCCTGACAAGGGTATCTGTCCTGTATTTTCAATGTCGGACGTGGTCCGATTTCTGATGTAAGTTTTGTTTTGTCAGGGTTTCTGTCCCGACACCGGTGTTTCCACTTCCATGGGTTGTGGTCCAAAGGCCTGTTGGAAGGGGTCCCTAACTGCGGGGGGAGGCGGAGCCGCTCTTTTCTCCCCGTTTCGCTCTCTCTCTCTTGTGAAGGAATTTCCTCCCGACCCCTTGCCTGTTGCCATCTCCTGTTTGGGGAGGCATCTTTTTCCCCTCCTGCCCCGTGATGGTCCCCGACTGCAGTGGTGATGCTGCCACTCCTGGCCCTACAGCGGCACCCCCACCTATCTGTCGTGTTTCTGCGTTTTCCTAATGTCAGACGTGGTCCGATTTCTGATGTAATGAAATACTGCTGGAAATGTTCCGATTCGCCCGCGACTGAGGAAATCTAATTTTTGGTAGCCCGTCTAACTGTCGACAGACATAACGGCAAGGGTAAACGGTATAACTGGACATTCTTGCGCTGAAAACAAGGTCGGATAGAGAAACGACGATAAAAACGCTAAAAAATTGCGCTGTTAAGCCGCGCGATTCAGGGCTAAAATAGCTAAAAAGAATAGTCGCACCGGGGGTGCGTCAACGGAGGGAACGGCTGACACGACCAGAGTGCCGTGTCATTTCAAAAAGGACGGACCGTTAGGGGTCCGAGGGCAAATCCACAGTCAAAAGGAGTGGATTGACGGGCCTACTGGACCAAGCCCAACTGCCCGGGTGGTGGGGCGGCCTGCCTTTGGAAGGGATAGGCGGACTGCATCTGCCCAGACTAGGGGAAGGCAGGACTGCACCTGCTTAGGCTGGGAAATAGGCGGGCTACTAGGCCGCAACCCTTCAAATAGAAGGGTGGCAGATATAGCTCCCGTCATAGGAGCTAGCCCAGTAGGTACCACACTCAACTTTCACTCAGCAAATGCTGGGATCGAGCCTGACGATACGCTGCCTGGGCTAGCTCCTTTTTGGAGCTGCCCGCCCACCGTATAGCCTTGAAGCGCGGTCATTTTCGGCCGCGAGATTGTCAGATCTCACGGCCAAAAACAGGCGCGCAGATACAGTATGGCCCCTGCGCGAAGGATGACACGCACAAATCGAGAAAAGGTCCATTTTTTTTCTTTTTTTGATTCCCTGATGGGAATCGAACTTAGGTCTGCTCATCGGAAAAAGGGGAGGGAGGCGCCAGCAAGGCGCGGCGGAATCTTCCGTTACCGTTGGCTTATGCCAACGACAAAAAAAAAAAAAAAAAAAAAAAAAAAGGAAACAAATAGCGCCACATGGCGCTCAAACATGTGCCTAGGGCTACAGTGCCTAAAGAAGTGCAGCCGGCGCCCGTTGAAAACGGGCAGCCGATTTTTTTTTTTTGTAAGTTGGTTTCTGTTTTTCTTTTTTTTTTCTTTAGATTTTTTTTTTTTTCTAGATTTTTTTTAGATTCTGTTTTAGATTTCTTATCTCTTCTTTTCTCGGTCCTATGAGCAGCGAAATGCCCGTTCGTCAATAACGAACGGGCAAAGTTTCCAGAGGCAGACTGACCTCTATCGATAGAATGAGCAAAAACGATCGAATCTACCTAGGAACATGGATCTATACACTAACTACACGTGTGTGTGTGTGCATGTGAGAGAGTGAAAGAACTTACATGGCCGCCTCAACGACGTCGACCAAACAGGTAAGTCTCCAACCGCAGCTGGCCCTATGGTACTTCCATCCATGGGATGAGCAAGAACGAACGAACTAAGCGCCCGAACCTGGCGCCGATAGCGCCTAGGTACGGGCGAAGGGAAAAGAGGGAGTTTTCCATCGATAGGACGAACAAACAACAGCCAACAGGTAAGTCCCTAACGGCACTGCTGTCCTCACGGTACTTCCATCAATAGAAAGGGCAAAATCGAATGAATCTACGTCGGAACATGGAAACATACACTGCCACATATTGTTGCCTCCTCCCTTCTCGTTCGGGGAAAGAAACAGGCGCCGTTGCTGGAGCAACAGGTGCCAACTCAGAGGCTGAAAAACCTGAAACATTTAAAAAAAAAAAAAAAAAAAAAAAAAAGACGAGGCAACTACCTCGTGGAAACAAAATGGAAAGAGAACAACCTCAATTCCCCACTCAGAAGCCACGAATATTCGTGGCCGCGAGATCTAGAATCTCGCGGCTCACGACGCACGCGTGGAAGTGGAACTGTGGGAGTTGGTTGGAGAGAGAGAAAGGCATGTATCTGGCTGAGGTATGGGCTAGGTGCAGTTGCGAGGCTACGCCCGCTCAGCCCCTTCGGGGCCCTTTTTGCAGCATGTCGGCCGCCCTAAGTGAAGGCAGGCGCGACAGGCCCTCAGGGCCTCGATTTTCAGGGTACCCCGCAACTGATGAAATTCAGACAGTTGCGCTGCGCCAGTTGGTTGAAGGCGCCCAGGCCCAGGCCATATTCTGCAAATGTATCTGGATGGTGACCTGGGCCAGACGCGTGGAAAAGGCCGTGAGCAGGCCAAAGGCAGTTGGGCACATGCAACCATCAGGCCCTGGGCCTGGGTGTGAGGTCTGGGCCTGTGCCTACCGGGGCCTACTGGAAGCTTCCTGGACTGGACGCAGGCAGGCCACTTCGATATAGGGAAGGGCCTGCCTCCTCATTCGGGATTCGGGTGCTGGCTGCATGCTGCACGAGCGCTGCTGCGCTATTTGCTGGCTGGCTGACACTCACGCTCTCACGGGCGAGCAAGAAGTAGCGGGCAGCCATAGCCGAGCTGCTCCGCTGTGAGCTGGGTGTGACGCAGGGTGGTCCTTGGGTGCAAGTGGCATTTGTGTGGTGTGGATCGGGGTTGTGAGTGTTGCGAGAGACATACCTGGTGCTGGAAGCGAGCGGCATTGTCCGCTGTATGCTCGTACTTCAGGGAGCTGTTGTTGTCAACATCGGCATTGTAGTATTAGGCTAGATAGGATCTGCCACCAGTAGTCTGGGCGCCGAGCGCCAATAGGATATCAACTCTTGTTCTTCGTTGATGATGATGAGAGACTATTTCAGCATTGTCAATTACGAACCATTGGTGTGTTCTGATTTGGTGAATCTCGTGATGCATGACTGCTGTTGGTTCGAGGTCAAGACTATCTGGACACATATGTATGATGCTGTTTGATTGCTGGAGTTCGCTAATGCTCATCTTCCTTGCACAGTATAGTTAGAATTAGTTTTGTTTTTATTTTTCTTTTGTTTTCTTTTCTTTATTCTCGTGAGGCCACTTGTTCTCACGAGCTGCTACCTTTGGCAGAAACTGCCAGGGGTAACTGTCAGGCTCTCGTTTTTAGAGGGAGCCGGGAGCCTGGAAATTGAGGGGTCATAGAGGAAAAGGCTAAGTACAACCTTTTCCCCGATGTATCTGCCTTGGAAAAAGGGTAGAGGTACATCAAACTGAAAGCGGATGTATCTCTCCAACCCCTTATCAAAAAAATAAAAGAAAAACTGTTTTGGAAATGCCGTGTTCCCAGCTATCTCGTGAAAATCCAAGATAGTTGGGAAAAAGAAAAGAAAAAGAAAATGAGGGTAGTTAGAGAAACTGCTCTCACCAAGGTTGTGGTTGTGGTTCGGCCACAGTTAGCCCTTGATCTTGGCTAGATCAAGGGCTCACTGTGAGGCCACGATTTTGCCTGGGGGCTGGAGTGACGTCCAACTCTCCTTAGCCACTATAAAACAGGCAGTTGTTCCCAGCTGCCACACAAAGCACTCGTGCTGCCAGTGTGTGACGAGCACACTTGAGTGTTAATGAGTTGTTGGAGGTGTTGCCTGAGGCAACGTGGGAGGAGGCTGGAGGTCTGCAGAGGAGCAAGAGGAGAGGAGTTGGGCAGCCATAGCCAAGGCAGGGAGCACTCTGCTCCCCTCCCCTCTGGCTGGTGCTGGCCCCACAGGACTGAAGCAGGGACGCTGCGGGACTACGGCAGCGCGACACTGACAAATTTGGGCCTGGGGCCCAAATTTTTATTAATTTTATCCAGCCATTTTTCCACTTTAGTGGGAAAGTGTTGCCGAAATTTTACAGTGGCAAGTAGCGACGGCAAGGCTGTTGGCAACGGTACCGGCGGATCAGACCTGCAGCAAACCGTTTTTTCCACTTGTGTGGGGAGGTGCTACCAAAATTTTACGGTAGTGAGCAGCAGACGGGCGGGCTGTTGATGGCGGCACTAGGCGGAGCAAACCTGTGGGCAAGTTATTTTCCCACTTCTGTGGGAAAGTGCTGCCGGAATTTTTCGACGCCAACGGTAAAAATTTTGGCAACGTTATGCTGCCGAAATTTAAGGCCGTCAGGAGGTAGTAAGAGGAAGGGGAGTGCTGGCAGTAGACGACGACATTAGTAAATATCGTTCTTGAGTGGGGAATCAGTGGGGAAGTGACACCTTTTTTTTTCTTTTGCGTAAGCAAAAGGCGGGACGTCGTACATTGTCCAGGTGGGACCGGTGGGACACGTGAGTGAGACAGGCGGTACTGGCAAGGGGAGAGTGGTTTTTATTTTTGCGAGAGCCGCCATTGCATCTGGGACTGCCTCAGGAGATACTTGTGAGTCGGGGGATGACTGGACTCGTAAATTACTCAAAATAGCCTTGGGACGGCGTTTTTTTCGACGAGGCGCGCTGGCTACTTGAGTTCTTTTACTTGAACAAAGTCGCAGTCGAACTTTCGGTACTCAAGGTCAATGGTTGACAAGGATCCCTCACACATGTGCGCACCCTCACGCTCTCTTTTCTTTTGGGTGCTCAGGGAAAGGCTGAAAGGAAAGAAAGTGCGACAGGGCATGTTTGTGTGGGACTTTGGGTCTGACTTGGGTGATGCGTTTCGTGGTTGAACTCATTGAATGTTGACTTTGCCTTGCATGCAGGTGTGTGAAAAGAGAAATGTGTTGAGAGGGAAATCCAAAGTCATACTAATTGAAATGGTGAAAATGTTGAATGTTTTCTCTACCTTTTCTCTGTGACGTCTTCACCTGCTTGACAAAGTAACAGTCAAACTACGGAAGGGAAAATAACATGGGTCGAAAACGAAACTTCGGAAGAATAAAGAAAAGGGAATAAATGAAATTAGTTATCCCTGAGGTTCCCTCTCTATCCCGAATGGCCCTCTCGACCTATTTCCCGTCCGAACGAGTCTCGACTATATATCCTTCCTTCTCTGCATTTCTAATTCGTCTAAGTTGTTTCCTTCGTGTAGAGGTCCACGGTAGTCGATTTGATTCTGAGTCTGAGGGCTCCCTCATTCTAGGAGGAAATTTGGGGCGGGGGTTCGTTGCTTTAGGAACCGGCCCTATTATCGACCCGGAGTGGACCATTTTAACGGGGGAGTGCTTTGCCGATTCTGTTGAGACGGCCCGACTTTTGAGATACGAGTTCTGGCTCGGGCGAGGAGAAGGAGTACTCCATACCACTTCCTAGAGGGTGGGACGCGTGACGGTTAGGAATCGAAGTTGACTTTCCCCTGTACCTTTATATAGGGAAAAGACTAAAAATTAATACCCTTTTGAGTGGCCGCCTTAGGTGCCACTAACGTATGGGGAACTGGTGTCAAAAGAAGCCCAGTCCATGTACCTACTAGTGTTAGGAGTCGAATAGGCACTACTTTTCGCGGTTGGACCGTGGCATAAGAATCACGGCCTAGAAAAAGGGATACGGATAAAAAAATTAATACAGATAAGATTCATTTTGTCATCCAAATGTCTACGAGAGCGGTGATCATTCGGTTGTTCCGTACGCACGAAGCAGCGATGAACTGGATAGTAGTGTCGACACGCTCTCGCACCAGCATGATACGGAACGGACAAATGATTTATAACCCGCACAAAGTTTTTACGGAACGAGACAAGCCACAATTCTGGGATGAAAGCATAAGGAACCCTCCACGAAGTTACATTTTCTTGGCAGAGCATGAGGTACACATGGTGCGGTATGACTTCGCACCTCCTACTCCAACTCAGGACTTTGGGGACATGAATCTTGTCGCGATTCATGAATCAAATCCCAGCATGGAAGACGCTTCAAAAATCAGATTGATGTTCCTTCATATTCTTCTATGGCTGATCGATCGACAAGGTTTTTTTTATCTTCTTCACCACGTGAGGCGGATATGGGCCAATAAATTTGATATTTTTTGATATCTTTCAGACTGAACATTTGACGAGGCATATGAAATTGGGGAGCGTCTGCATGACTGACGTTTTGTGAGATTAATAACGAATTCTAATTGATCTATGAAAGGAAGTTAGAAAAACATCCAAGGAGATCTGTTATGTTTCTCATAAAAACTACTCGTGTTCTCTTTTTCAGATGCCTACGGTAACCGCTATCATCATGTTTTTTCCAAGCAAGGAGGTTGCCGCGAGATACATAGTTCAGTCAGGGAGGCGAGGTGTAATTTTAGAACAAGTTGGTCGTATGGTTTACGACCCGGTCGTCGTGTTCCCTCCGAGACGGGAGTTGAGGATGGATCGTGGCACGACAAGGAGGAACCCGACGCGAACTTTCTTATTTATCACCTCGACTTACCAACAAATTTCCAAACCAAGCTTTGTCAGAACCCAACGGCCAGGCTGGGAAGACCTACGCATAGGATTTGGATACGAGGACGGTGAGTTACGGGCTCATTTTGATCATAAGATAAGATGGATGTATCCGCGACTCATTTTGTACTACAACGGTCGTGTAGGTCCGTTCGATGAAATTGAGTTCATCGAGCGAATTCGAGCCAATCGCTTCGAGATTTCAAGTAGAGAAAGGTTTGATATAGCCACCTATTGGGAACGGTTGGGATATCTTCAACGACTCCTTAGAGCATAAAATAAATCAGTTGTCTAAAAATAATAATAATGATAATAAAAGCAACTCACAGTATTTGGCCGAGTTGCAACCCTTATAACAAAAGTTGTATGAATCTTACAGATGACGTGCGGGTCGGTGATAATAACTTTCTTTCACACACATGAGGAGGCAAGTGAATGGATGACAAGCTCTTAAGACAACGGGATCAACTTAATGCAGACAGGTCGGTTAGTATATGATCCGTCAATCGTGTTTCCCGCAAGGGACAGACCACGATTCTAGCGAGGAAATTTGAGGCGCCCTTCACGAAGTTATCTAATCATCACTGCCTACAGATGGGATATTATCCGATACGGATTCGCCCCTCGACGAGACTTTGAAGGTGCATAGTGCATATTTGATGGTTCGGCACAACGAAGGGTCGGGACGATACGCCGAGAATATTCCATAAATGAATTGATTCTTCTTAGTTATTATGCTGTGATACAATGAGCAACACGGACCATTCGACTATGTTCACCATTATCGTTGGACACCTGACGACAGATTCCGACGTTTTAGACGAGTTGTTTTCTCTGTGGCAGAATTCGAACGCGAGGAGCGCCGACTATTTTTGTTGATCAACTTTTAATGTGGTCCTCTTTGTGAGCAGATGGACGGCGGACGGCGAAATCTTACCAGAGCAGATATCTTCTCGTTCGCGACACGCACGACGGCGGTCTAATCAGAAGAGCAGAACGACTTTTGAGGGTTCGAGATGATACTCCTGCCCCACTGGATCAGCTTCATCAGGATACTCCGAAATGACGAGGGATTTTTCCCTAACACTCGCGCGGATGTCCGGGTCAATATGGCTCGGACTCCTAGGGAGTTTTATCGATATACCTTATACTTTCACCGCGCGAGTAACCTCCAATGTCTCTCTCGAGTCATTGTGAGTGTTAAGATTACCTCGTCCGGTAGACATTTCGGCGTCGTCCGGATCCGGGATACAGAGACCCGACCCTTATTTGGATTGAGTTGGCCTCTTTTGGGTCATAGCGTGGAGACTAGCCCCGCGGATGGCTTCCCTCTATGATACTCAAATTGTTAGAGTTATGCGAGGTGGACGAATGACGACCTTGGTATTCGACGATGGTGAGCTTGCATGTTTGGATTTGTTGGAGACTCAAGCACGCGAAGGACGACAAATTTACCAGGGTTAGGCAGCATTTTCTGAAATCTTACTCGGATTTCAGAAAGACACCTTGCATAAGCTAATCCCGTCGAGGAAGCCATATGACTTATGGCTTCACAAGGTAATTTAAAAAACAAAAACAAAAACACTCTATGTAGATAGGGTCGCCGGATGGATAGTATTCAGATTACCCCGATGATTTCACTATCATGCCTTGGCATTGAGGGGTAAATACATAAGAAAAGAAAAGTAAACAAATGTGTTTCATCGGTCTCAAGTTAAGTCTTCAAACGTCTTTTTTTTTTCTTTTTTTTTTTTTTTTAAACACCCCCTGCCGTGTTAGTGGTACTGGTACGAGCCGATACCACTAGCACCCGGGGAGAGGCTCCATCTATTGGTGGGGAGCATCACCTGTTGGAAAACGGGTCCAGCGTCCCTTTTTAAAAAAAATAAGATGTGTTGAGAGGGAGTGCAGATGCTGGAAACCGGGTCCAGCGTCCCATCATTGTCTTTCCTATCTTCTACAGCTAAGGTCCAAGGCCAGGGCCCAACCAGGGCCCTTGGGGGACATCAGTGGTCCCTGTCTGCTACCCGCCTTCCAAAAAAACGCCAGCTACACTACCTGCACTTAGTTATGTCCCAATTGTTTGTTCTACATATGTTGAGAACCGGGCTCAATGTGCCTCCTGAAACACCTAATTGAAGACTTTTGGAAAAAACATGAGATAAGTTGGGTCCAGCATCCCATCTTTGACTATCCTGCCTGTATAAGAAAAAAAAGGGGGGGGGGCCTACGGCCCGGACCCAGCAGGGCCTCTGGGGGACACCAGAGGACTCTGTCTGTCCCCAGCCTGCCCTCCAACTATCTAAAACCTCTACTGGTTCGCTCCGCCTATGCTGAGAACCGGGCTCAGCGTCCCTTCTAAAAAACCGTGAACATACCTGAAAAGCCCCTACTCCCCTTCCTGTATGATCTCCATTAATGACAACGGGTGGGGGGGGAACGGATCTCCGAACTCCTGCGCCGGTCTGAGGGGAAAGTGGGGGCCAACAGTCGTCCAGTCGTGGAAATGCAGCCTGTAGTCCCGTATCATATCTCTCTAAGCGTCCCCTTCTTCTTCCTCCTTGTGCTTGTCCTCTTACCACTCTACCCATGCTATCCACCCACCTCTCTTCCCTCCAAGCCACTCCTTGCAGAACCGGGAGATAATTCGATCGGCACCTCCCCTGAAATGGACTGTGTCCAGTTTCTCTCTTGCCGCCTGCCAGCGGGTGATGATTTATATCTGCACCAGTTGTTTGAGTTGCTCCGTTACCTCCCCCTCCTCCACTCGTGCTCCTTCCATCTCTAGGACACACCTTTTCCACCAGATAACCCATAGAATGGAGCGTCTGCCCAAGCGAAAGAGATTTTCCTCAAACTCATTTTCTAAGATGTCTGGGCAATGTCCCAGCAGAATTGCCCTCCAATCCCATGGCCATGGCGAGTCTGGGAACATCTGCCGCCAGATCCTATCCCACCACCGCCATAGTAGTACGGCTGAGGGGCACTGCATGAAGATGTGTTCCACTGTCTCGGGTCTTTTGTGTGGAGGAAAGGTGTGTGTGCAACTTTTGCACCATGGGAGTGCGCGCCCCTGCTGTTCTAGCCGGGTGTGGTCGATCAACCACTTATTGGTGGGCAAACAGCGGTGGGCTATTTGCCACTGCAGTGAAGAAATTTTCGCAGGTCGTAGTTTGTTTTCGCAGAACCATTTTATAGGTCTGAGTAGGCCCCTGTCCACGTTCAGGTGTCGATGCCACCTGTCTCCCACCACCTCCCAGAGGCATTTCCTGCTCCTCAGCATCCTGTATGCTGACTTTACCTTCAGATTTGCTAGTTGCACGCCTTTCTGTGGTCTTCTTCTCTGTCCTCCTCTGCTATCCTCGAGCCATCTCCATTCTTCCGGGTCCAGGGACAGGTTTGCAATCGGGGTGTCGGGCCTATATGCCTTCCATTGTGTCCCTCCCTCCAATACTCTGATCCGGTATACGTCACTTCTTTTCCTCCACTGGAAGGGTTGTCTGCTCCCGATCAGCAGGTCCTCACTTCTTAATGCGTAGTACTCCACCAACACGTCTTCCTTTCCCAGTAGGTGGATTCTATCAACCCGGTTCTTTTCGCAGTTTAGGCCCACCCAGTCACCTTTTTCCAGTTGAGGGCCCTTCCTCAGAATGGTGTACCATGCCCGACGTAAGCTTTCTATTAATTCTTCAAGCATTTTTTGTGTGTGGTGGCAGTATCTCAGCCATCCTCTCATTTTGTCCGCGCTCTTCCAATCTTTAGCCTCTTCATCCCATAGGTCCCCTACCCGTAATGCCCCATGCTTCACCCAACCTTTCCACGGGGGGTTCGAGCTGCACCTTACTCGACCCTGGCTGTCAGTGATCCACTTGTTACCGAAGAGGGGCTGCCTGTACACTTCCTCCCACCTATCAGGGGGCGGTTTGGAGGGCAGGGGCAGCCTTCTCCATGCTTTTAAAAGGCGTGGCCAGTGCTCTTCCACCTGTGTCCCATTCCTATGCTTACGCGGAATGTGCCAATATCTGTCCTCTAGCCATATCAGCGGGTCAATTTCCGGGTGGGTCTCAGGGGCGAGGTCTGCAATTTGTACAAGGGCCAGAGGAACCCAGGGGGAAGAGGGGGCAAAGATCAGCCTCTGGATCCATCGCATGCTAAGGGCTTGGAGTTGGGATGCAGGGTCAATTATCCCCAATCCGCCCTTAGTTTTAGGATGAATGACAGAGTCCCATGCCACTCTACTCATTACCCGTGGCAACATGCTGTCTCCTCTCCATAAAAAGGCCGCTAACTGTTTCTTGAGCGTCGTGAGGCCGTGCTTGGTGAGGGGCCACAGCACGGACTTATACCATAAGGAAGCCAACACCACATTATTGATCACCAGGGCCCGTCCAAAGAGCGATGTGTGCTTGTTGTCCCATGCTTGCAGTTTTGTGTGTGCCGGAGGCAGAATCCAGTCGTCGTTCGAGGCCGGTCTTCCTTTGCAGTCAACGAGGCTCCCAGCACCCGCAGTGGTGCCTCCTGGGGTAGCCATGATATGTTCGGTATTTCCGGCGGCCCTCCTCCTTGGTGATGTAGCCACCAGCCTACCGTCTTTTGCCCCCAATTCACCGTCATGTCCGAGAGGCGGCAGAAGCGATCCATTAGAACACGGACCTCCTCCATGTTACTCGCGCATGCTTCCATCAGGACGGTAAGGTCGTCGGCGAACAACGAGCACACCGGGAATGCCTCTTCCGGAATCCTTGTCAGTTGAATGCGTTTGATGGCTTTATTGTGTCTCAGGTTCGCTAACAAGGCTTCCATTATAACCAGGAAGAGGAAGGGGGCTATCGGGTCCCCTTGTCTAACTGATCTCTGGAGGGGGAATTGCGGTGCCACTGAGCCGTTCACCTGGACGCATGTGGTGGCATTCTTGTGCAAGATCTTGATCCAGCGCCGGAAGGATGGTCCAAAATTCATCCTGTCCAGGCATTGGTCGAGGAAAAACCAATCAACGTGATCGTATGCTTTTTCAAAATCTATAAAGATGATGGCTGCATTGGCTTTTCCGCGCTGTGAGAGACTAAGGACCTCATTGACCAAGAGAATGTTCTCTTGGATGTTCCTGTTGGAGATGAAACCAGTCTGAGCCGGATGGAGGATGTCTTCCAGGACCGTCGCCATCCGGTTTGCCAAGGCCTTCGCCAGCATTTTATATACTACTGTAAGCACTGTGATAGGTCTATAGTTCCTGAGGTTCATTTTGTCCCCCTTTTTATGCAGCAGAGACAGCACCCCCTTTCCCACCACGTCTCCCATCTCCTTCTCTTCCCAGACTCCCTGATAATATTCCCATAAATCAGCGCTCAGATCTGCCCACATGCATTCCCAGAATTCCTTGGGGAGACCATCAATTTCGGGTGTCTTCCCCTCATCCATTTGGAGGAGCGCTGTCCAGATTTCTTCCTTGGCTGGCGGTCTTTCCATCTCTTCTCTTTGCTGCGGAGAGAGGCGTTTGTTCATGGGGCGCAAAAAGTCCTTCAGGTCCTGTCGTCTTTCCGCCTCGTCCGGATCTCGAACTTGTGAGGTGTATAGGTTCTTGAAAAAGGTTCTGGTGATCAATGTGCAATGAGGTGTGTCTGTGGCGATGACTTCCTCCTCTTTCTCAGGGTCGAAAAGGGCGTCGATGACTGACCGGCGAGCGAGTGCGGTCGCCATACTGAAAAAATGGGTGTCCATAGTTGCTTCTCTAGTAAGCTTGGTTAGCTTCCCTCGGACTCTAACCCCTTGCCATCTATACTGTGCAAATTGTAACAGTTGGTTCTTTATTCGCTGGATGGATTCTATTTGATCTTGTGATGCTGCCTCGGATTCCGGGCTAAGGAGTTCCTTTTGTAGATCCATTTCCTGTCAGTAACGCTGCGCTGCTCTGTCTTTGGAGAAGTCTTTACAATTTTTGGCAAGAAAAAGAAGACCACTGTTGAACCAATCCTGATGCAGATCAAAGTGGTTGTTCTGCTGACGCCAAAACTGCCATGTGTCCCGTATGAACTGTATGAATCGCTAATCTTTTAGAAGCGAGGTGTTTAGTTTATAGAAACTGGGGCCTTGGTCAGACCTCTTGCGCATTGTAAGAATGATTCCACATGTTTTATGGTCCAGTCCTGGGTACGGACGACGGGGGAGGATTGCCCCCCACCGCATAGCGCCTTCCAGGTCCTTGGATAGTAGAATCAGATCAATGCGGGATTTGGAAAGTCTTCCTGGGTTGCTATCCCTTATGCATGAGAAAGTGTGATCGGTAGGGTGAAGTCGGCGGAAGGTGTCGAAAATAGAAAGGGATTCACACAAGTCTGCTATCATCTGCTCATCCGCCTCTGCGGCAAAGGCCGGTGATGTGTGAGGGCCCCACCTGTCTAACCAACGATCCGGAGCTGCGTTGAAGTCACCGACCACCACAACGGGGATCCCTTCTGGTATCTGTGGTCCCAGTCCCTCCAGAAAGGTTCTCCTTTCTCCCATTGTATTGGGGGAGTATATGCACAAGATGCAGAGCAATTCTAGTTCAAGCATCCCAAGGACTGATGCCCATCGCCCTTCTGTTTCATCTACAAACCAATGTACCATTTGGAATCTAGATTCAGGGGGTATCCAAATCACCATTGCTGACCCGGGTCTCGGGGCGTGGGCCCACACGGCCTGGTGTGGCCAGGTCATCTTTCCGGCCCTGATATGTTCGGGCTTGTTCTGTAGGTGGGTTTCCTGTATGCAGATTACATCTGGCCATCGTCGTCCCCCTACTCCCCTGAGTTGGTCCCAGATGGCCTGCCGCTTTTCTGGGTTGATGGCCTGCTGCTTTTCTGGGTTGTAGGTGGCTAGGTCATTCACGTTGAGTGAACGCATGTCTAGATCCGCTGATTTAACACATTTTTGTCAGGCCGGGTTTGTACAATATAAGGTTTGTATGTCATCCATACAGTTCGTGTGAGTGGGGGGTATCTAGTGCGAGTGGGAAGGGGCTACAGTGGCTGCCATTTTTTTGTATCCCATCTGTCCAGGGAGAGGGTCTTTTTCCGAAGAATAGTACGCAGACACTTGCACACATCTTCGGCAGACCAAAAACTGTTGGGTTTAACCTTGTGCTCTTGCAATTCAAGGAGGGCCTTGTGGCAGAACCAACACAGGTTCGCAGTTTTCTTGGATTCGAATAGAAGGAATAAATCATTCCGTACCTTTTATTGTTTGCACCCTTCCATTCTCATGGCCCCTCTTGCCCCTGGCGAGAAAAATTGAGGGATGTGCTCGTTAACCTGTCTAGTGATAGGAGCTAGCCCAGTAGGTACCGGTACTTGATTGTCACCCCACTGATATGGGGATGGAACCTGATCAGCTGCGCTAAAAAAAAAAAAAAAAAAACCTGTTTAGTGAATGTGGCATCTCTCTCCCTCTCTTCCACCACGTGTGTTGGATATTCCCATCCCTGCAGTGTGACTTCCCCTTTGTCTCCCGCCGGGGATAGCCCCACCTTCCATATCCAATCTTCTTTCTTCAATGGGATTACCAAAACCCCTTCCTTTTTGGAGAGGGGGGGCTCGCACAGACCTTGCTCAACGAGTTGTCGCAGTTTCAGCCTTCGTGGTGCTGCCCCTTCAAGGGCTGGCCCTTGGTGCTCCTGGTTGCTCGGTGGGGGGGAGGCGCGGAAGCGGTCACTAGCTATGCACAGGATTCGTCTGAAGATCTCTGCCCATGTCAAATGGGGTGGAAGGCCCATCGACAGCGCAGTTCTTACTGCTGAGCTGCTATTCAGCAGAGTGACGAGTTCTACATAAGCCGTGTCCCAGTATTCTTCTCCCCCCTGAGGATGCTAGGACTTCAGGTGTTGGAGTACCCACTCTGTAGTTACTTGAATTTTCTGTTCCATCCCCATTTCAGAGGGTGGGGCGTCCGGATCTTGATTGGCGTCCGCCATGAATTCCTCGGGGGGCGGGAGGGATTGAGGGTCTACTTCCATTGGCTGTGCCCCAAAAGCTTCTGAGAAGCAGTCTTGCCCCTTTGACTTTTTGTTTTGCTGGGGGTCTGAGCCCCAATCCTGCCCTGTTGCTTTCTGGGCCTGCTCGGCCTCTTGCCCCTCCCCCTTTGGTTCTTGTGTTTTCCCCTTCCCCATATCTGCTATATTCGCCCCTTGTACCTCTTGCTTGTTTGGGTTCCCTTCCTCAGTTGCAGGCTGGGGGTGCTTCCTTCTCCTGCCGCCTTCCTCCGCTATCTGCCTCCCGTTTCTTGGACTCTTTGGGCCCAGCAAGGAAGAGGGTGGTGGGTGTGCATTTGGTCAACGATGTTTCCTTGTTTGTGGCATATAAGAAGGGTGATGAGCATTCCAAGGAGGAGGCTGTCAAGGTGAGAAAGTGCTTCGAAGGGTGTTACCCGAAGAGGCTGACCCTGAAACGCACTGACGAAGGACTGGGTACGTGGAAGTTCCTAGGATGCAGACTGGAGGTCCAACAGGCCCTGCCTTACCTAGGCAGCGTACAGGCCATCAAAAATGAGGACACCATCTGGACCAGCCGGCCTTTGGTTTTTCGAACCAGCCAAGATTTCAGATCCTGGACCAGTCGGCGTCAGAAAGTCGCGGCGGTCACAGGATCACTGCATCGCTTGGACAGAAATTCGACGGATAAGACTGCGATTCCGGTCCAGGTACTGTCAATGAGAAGGGAGTATCGGGCGAAAGGGTTCCCCGATAGCTTTTTCGAGAAGATTGTGGATGATTTTGCTACAATTAGGGGTGGCATCTGGGGACTGGCAGCAGCGCTGCTGCACCTGCCGTAGGCGCTCGTAGTTCCCAAGAGTGTTTTTTGGCTTTTTTGGCTTTTTGTTTGCTTGTTGGTTTTGATTTGGCGCTTCTTTTGGGGCGTGGTCCTTGGCAATTGTCGGATGTACGGGGGGTTACTCGTATTTTCCGAGAGAGTTTTTGGTTTTTGGCAATCCTTTCGGCGGGTTGTTTGTGTTTTAGCCCAAGTAAGGAAGGGCCTATCGTGTGTTTGCGAGAATATAGGAAGTAACGTTGTAGTGCTTTACCTCTTCGACACCAAGTTCTAGGCAGGGCACCGGGTAGACCGATGCACCTGTCACTGTTTTTGGGGGAAAGGGGGAACGATGGTGTAGTCTCGGGAGGAAGAAGGGTTGACAAAGCCGAAGGTCGATAACGGTGCAATTCGCGACCACTGCGAACTGAAGATTACGAGCTCGAACAATTTGCAATTTGCTGTTCTTTGTTGAAGAAGCCATCTGGCTATTTTGACTACGATATGCTTGTGCAATCGTGAATGAAGTTTTGTCAGAATTTTGCATACTGGCTACGCCCTCGTTAACCTGTGGGGAAGACCACCCCGATTCGGTGTTCGAGACTATTGCGGGTGAGAAGAAGTAAGAAGAAGTATCAAGTGCAGCGACGATTCAGGATCTCAGGTGACGCGAGGATGGCGACCGGCGGCAATGGCGGTGGAGCAGGCGGCGGTACGGGGGAACAACCACCGAAAAGAGGCCCACCGATCTGCTATTCGTGTGGAAAACCTGGGCATTTCAAGTTCAAATTTTGGAAATACAAAGAGGTGGGTCCCCGAACCGACGCTGGGAGAAGGGCTCAACGTCATCAGCAAGTAGCGGGAAGAGCGGAGACTCGGAGGCCGTGAAAGAACTAGTAACGCTACTGCTGGCGAAGGAGCAAGCGAAAGAGATGAAGCACCTCGAGAAGGAGGAAAGGAAGAAGGCTGAACGAGAGGAGAAGTTACGAAAGCAGCAGAAGATCGAAGAAGAGGAAAGAAAGAAGCAAGAGCAGTTGGAGAATGAGCAACGTTTGTCACGAATTGTGAAGCAACAACTGGCACAGTGGGGACCACCACCGAGCGCCACGCACCGAGATGCCGCGAAAGGTCACAGACGGGAGAGAAGGTGGCGTCCAAGAAGAATCCCGTACCATCCTGATGGTTGGGGTTATTCGGACGACGAAGTACAAGAGATCAGCCAAAAAACGGCGGCGCTCGATCTCAGCACAGAGAAGCGAAAGAGGGAAACCACGGACGAAGAATCGTTTTCGACACCACCTTCGCTGGTTTAACACCGGGCACGAGGACGAGGGAGGCCTAAAGGGTCTTGTAAGAAGATGAAGACTAGTCTGAAACCGTTCAATTTGAAAAGCTGACGCAAGAGCTCTGACCCTATGAAGAAAGGAGCAGCCTCAAGAACGGGAAGAGGGTCGGGAGCCAAGTTTGTGGAAGACACCCGACTGTACTTAGACAGGATGGACTACAAAGTGATCCAGAAGATGTGCAAGTCGGAGAATATTCCGTATGTACGGAAGTCGCAAGTTGTGGCAGCTTTGGCCGAGAAGAGGGCTATGCTAGCCTACGACAATACTGAGGACGTGGGTTCAGCCGAAGGGAAGACGAAGGAAACCAACGACGCATCGGGCGGAAGCGATTCAGAAGATTCAGAGGAATCCGAAGAATCGGATTCCCAATGAAGATTAACGAACCAGAGCCAACTTTGGCGAAAGTATGGGGAATTGTTGGAAGCAAGGAAGGAGAGGGAAGGTATTTGTCCAAAAATTGAATCTGCACGTTGGGCAGTTGTTGGTTTGGCTCTCAGTGGGGCTGTGCCTTGGGCACTGAAGTTTGTTAATGATTGAGTAAAGAGGAGCGAGGAGAACGAGGATTTCCTGGAGAATCCGAAGTCGTGTGTTTATGTAAGAATCTCACCTACATGTAAGGCTATCTACATTGGCCGTACGGGAAGATTGCTTAACGTGCGATGGGCCGAGCATGTGCATCGTAGTGAACCAGGAAGCGATGGGTCAGCGCATTTTCATCGATGGTTACGAAAGTTTGGGACCAATGAGTATGTTCTCATCCCCATCCATTTCGCTACGATCGAAGAATTGCTGCTGATCGAAGAATTCTACATCCACAAATGGTCACCGGCGTTGAACGTCTTCGGAGCTAAGTCTACAAATTCAGGATGCAGGAAGAAGAGAAAGGGCAAGAGGGAGCGGAATAGAGGGACAAAAGGTAGTGCCACGGTCACAACGAACCGTTCGTATCACGAGCTACTGCGTTTTCGAGTAGGGTGCCAGGAGAAAGAAAGAACGAGTATAGTATCATTGTTTGACGAACAGTTGGGATCGGGGAACGTCTGTTTCACACTGGTAAGTACGGGAGGAAATGCGTGGTGCGATACGTGGAAGAAAGTGCGACGGCTGTTTGGGGAATCTGAAGTGTTGATGAACGGGGTTACCTGTAAGTTGCGTAGTTGTAAGAAGAAGGTAGAGGAAGGAGGGGAACTGAGCATTTGGCGTTTGAAGAAATGGGAGAAGGGTTGTCGTGGACAGAAAGGAGCTTTACTGACACTGCTGAAATGGCCTGCACGAAGGAACGAGTTGACGAATTTTCCGTTGAGATTGTTAACAAATTTGATCGGCGCCGCGAAGTAATTCTGGAAGAAGTCGACTCGCAGCATGTTGAGAAGGATCTTGTTCGGAGCGATCAAACAGAAGTCAGGGGTTAAACTGTACAGCAAGCTGGTAGTGAGAACCAAGTACGACGACCGAGTGGACTTGGTAAGACTGAGAAAGTTGTGTGACGAGAAGATCGACAAGCTGGGCTTTCCGTCGTGCACCAATGACTTCTTGAAGCGAAAATCACGTGTGGTCTGGACTAAGAATCCGACCGTAGGTGAGCTTTTGCACAACCACCGAGAGTTCGCCTCTCGAGAGGTTGTTGCCTGTGCATGCACAGGATTTGACCTGCCCCAGAGTGGAGGGCACGTTAGATGTCGTTTGAGTGAACTGGCCGACATTGACCCAATGCTGATGAACGCTAAAAATGTTCCGAGGTGTGTGAAGGAAAGAAGGGAAAGGAATTTGAAGAAGGAAATCGAAGATGGGTTTACTATGTGGAAACAAGGGAGGGACACGTCTGTCGAGGTGGAGTTGAAGGAGGTTAAGTTGTGCATGAATGGGAGAGGACAGGTGGGTGGTGAACTCGAACTTGAAAGCGTGCTGAAGCTGAAGAGGAGGTTTGAAGGATTGGTCTTCACTTCTGTTGACCGTAACCCCGGAGAGACATGCATCATGTGCCCGCTGCTGTACTACGAAGGGATGCAGACCATGTTTTTGAAGAACGAAGGCTATGTGTTTGACGAGAGGAGTGAGGATCGTTTCTGGGATGAGAGTTACGACGAATATGTGGAGGCGGGGTTGGGACAGTTAGGTAAGTGGAAAATGACGGGAGGAACTGGGAAGAGCTATGTGATTCCCAAGCACAAGGACCTTGGGTCCTTTCAGCCAATCTACCCGACCTTTCGAGAGCCAATGAACGTAACCAGCAAACGGATGGCACGGGCACTGAATCTGTTATTGAATACCTTACCGGATAAGGAGCATTTTAACCTGCAGGCTGTCTCGGGACTTGCTGAAAGGCTGACAAAAGCAAATAAAAGCTTCGGCCAGATGGGAACCGACACACGCATCCTTGCAGCATCATACGATGTCAAGGACATGTTCAGTCGGTTACCCCATAGGGAGATCATAACAGCAGTGGATTGGTTGGTAAACTGGCACCGCGAGAGGGGAAGAAAGGTGGTGAGAGTTAACCCGAGAGGAAAGGGTGCAGTGTTCGACTGTAAGACGAAAGATAGCTGGTGGGCTGTGAGTTTGCAAGAGATTCGTGGCTTTGTAGCTTTCGACTTAGAACACACTGTGACAGTTGCCTCTGGTCTCATGCTGAGGCAAACGATCGGAGTCCCGATGGGCAAGAGTACCAGTCCACCACTCGCGTGCATCATGTGTGCCTACGCGGAGTGGCGTTTCTTGGACTTTGGGCCCAGCAAGGAAGAGGGTGGTGGCTGTACGTTTGGTCGACGATGTTTCCTTGTTTGTGGCATATAAGAAGGGTGATGAGCATTCCAAGGAGGAGGCTGTCAAGGTGAGAAAGTGCTTCGAAGGGTGTTACCCGAAGAGGCTGACCCTGAAACGCACTGACGAAGGACTGGGTACGTGGAAGTTCCTAGGATGCAGACTGGAGGTCCRACAGGCCCTGCCTTACCTWGGCAGCGTACAKGCCATCAAAAATGAGGACACCATCTGGACCAGCCGGCCTTTGGTTTTTCGAACCGGCCAAGATTTCAGATCCTGGACCAGTCGGCGTCAGAAAGTCGCGGCGGTCACAGGATCACTTCATCGCTTGGACAGAAATTCGACGGATAAGACTGCGATTCCGGTCCAGGTACTGTAAATGAGAAGGGAGTATCGGGCGAAAGGGTTCCCCGATAGCTTTTTCGAGAAGATTGTGGATGATTTTGCTACAATTAGGGGCGGCATCTGGGGACTGGCAGCAGCACTGCTGCACCTGCCGTAGGCGCTCGTAGTTCCCGAGAGTGTTTTTTGGCTTTTTGGCTTTTGTTTGCTTGTTGGTTTTGATTTGGCGCTTCTTTTGGGGCACGGTTCTTGGCGATTGTCGGATGTACGGGGGGTTACTCGTAGTTTTCGAGAGAGTTTTTGGTTTTTGGCAATCCTTTCGGCGGGTTGTCTGTGTTTTAGCCCAAGTAAGGAAGGGCCTATCGTGTGTTTGCGAGTATATAGGAAGTAACGTTGTAGTGCTTTACGTCTTCGACAGCAAGTTCTAGGCAGGGCACCGGGTAGACCAATGCACCTGTCACTGTTTTTGGGGGAAAGGGGGAACTGCGGTGTAGTCTCGGGAGGAAGAAGGGTTGACAAAGCCGAAGGTCGATAACGGTGCAATTCGCGACCACTGCGAACTGAAGATTACGAGCTTGAACAATTTGCAATTTGCTGTTCTTTGGCTATTTTGACTACGATATGTTTGTGCAATCGTGAATGAAGTTTTGTCAGAATTTTGCATACTTTGCATACTCCCGTTGACATCGCTCCTGAGTTCGCTCTGCCTTATCTGTTGAGTCTGTTCAGTCCAGGATGCCTGCATCAGATGTCCTTCCGAAGTCCCTTCCAGACTCCCCCCCCCTCCTTGCTTCTCTTGTCCTCGGGGTGGTTTTACCCCTACCTCCTTCCCTTGTCCCATTTGTCCCCCATGCCCCACTTGTCTTTCCATCACCTCTGCGCCCCCTTCCGCCTGTGCCTTCCCCCCTCCTCGAGTCTGTCTCTCCTCCCCCTGGTGTACCTCTCCTGGGTTCCTCTCGTCCCTGAGGGCTCTCCCCTGATCCTGGCACAGCAGTCCACTTTTATCTCTCCCTTTTTGTGTTTTGTTTGCCTCTTTCCTGTGGACCACTGTCCAATGGTCTGTTGTGGGGGTTTTCTTTTTCCTTTCCTGTTCCCCTGGAGATGGGAGTCCCTTGGATTGTGCCAGATGGGCCTCCAGTGATCTGGGGGTGCCCACAAAGCCGGGGGTTCGGTGGTTAACACCGGGCCCCCTTCCCCTTCCCACGACCATCCCACTATGACACCGCTGTCTTTTTCTGGTTCGTCTATGAATACCCATCCTTCATGCCCGTGATCCACAGTGCGCCATCGTGATTTGTTGTAGGACGTCATCAATCGCAAATATCTGGTTGTCGGGTAGGTTAACGGCCAGCATGAGATAATCATTTCTCTTCGCTACGTGCGGCGGCAAGGGGTCTATGAAGCCTACCACGTCATATTTCTCCGCGAAGTCTTGCACTAGTGCAGCCTGGACTTCGATTGGGACATGCCGGAACTCCACCCAGAAAAATTCTCTCATCATTTGTTCTCTCCGTTCTTCCGGTTTTTGCTGACGTGGGGGGGACCATGGATATATTCTTACCTCTGCTCCCTCACATCGGAGTGATTTCCAGTTGTCCATCATCCTTTTGTCTGAGTCAAGCATGCAAATAACACTTATGACAGTCGGTGATGCTGGTTGGATTAAAAAGAACTCATTCGCGGTTTCCGGAGACCCTTTGAAGGCTGCTAGCCGACCCCTGACCCAGTTGATTTTGTCATTCATTGACTTGAATGCTGCGTCGTCGTGGAACGCCCAATTGCTTGCATAACGCGTGAATAACTCGTCTCTTAGTTTGACTTTGTCGCTTGGGAGGGCTTTTACTATGGTTGATTTACCCCCCTGGTGCAATATCCTGCTTTCTGAAGGTGACAGGAGACGTGTCAGGAAGAAAGCCCCTACTGTCGACACGTTTGATAGCGGTATTTTCCATTCTTCGCTCGCATCCTTCCCCTCTCCCTTCCCTTCGTCCCCCCTGCGTTGTACAGAAATGAAATCTCCAGCAAACGGTCTTCCCACCTTTTCAGCCCATGTTTGGGGCCTAGACGTTTCTCTCGAGGGGTCTGCTGTCACCGCCGGTCGTGAAGGACCTGCTGTCTCCTTCTGTCGCGAGGGGCCTGTTGTTCCCCCCTGACCTTTTGCCCTTTCTTCTCCTCCGTTACCCCCTTGCCCTGCCTTTCCGTTTTCAACTTCCTTCGTTCTACGGTCCCCCACGATGTTCGCAAGCCGGGTTCGGGCATGCTGCCTCACCGCTCCCTTATACATCAGCATACTGTCCATCTTTCTGCGGACGCTTTGATATTTTGGATTCCCCTTGAGGAACGCCATCTTCCCCTCTCCTCTTTACCTCCCCTGATTGTGTATTCCTGTGCTCTATTCTTCTCCCTTCCTGTTCCTGCTGTGAATTTTCCTTCACCCTTGATCCCCTGCTTCGTCCTGGTCAAACCCGGGTCTGCCTGCCCTTCACTTGAGACTTTTTGTAGAATCTTCCTCCGCCAGTTGAGGCGGCCGGTTGTCAGGAAAAGAGAGGGGGAGGATGGGAGGAGGTGGACGATTAGGTCGGGGTGCAGGGTGACAAGAAGATGGAGAGAGTCACATGGCAGGGGGCCGACGATGGAGGGAGCGAAGGGAACTTCGGGTGAAGCCCCCGAGTAAAAGGGAGGGGAAAGGGGGCAAGGAAAGACGATCAGGGAGGGAAATCCGGATGACAAAGGGTCAGGGAGGAGGCGAGGGGAAAGGGTTTACAAGGCCAGAAAACCCCGGGGTAGAAAGAACGTCTGCAGGAGGGAGAGAAGAGGTGGAAGGGGCGACCAGAAACTCATATACCTCAACCCGTGTGAACCTCGGGCGGAAGGGGAGAAGAGAGGGATTCACGAAGGTGAGATAAAAAGTCCCGTGTGAGCCCCCGAGCAACCGGGGTAACCAAATGGGGGAGGGCAGGGCCGAGCAGAGGGAGTGGGAGGATGACGAAAGGAAGGGGAGGGGATTCGGGAGAGATGGGAGGCACCGAGGCCGACCCCTCTGTTCGTCGAGAAGAGTGAACTGAACTCACCTGCTTTTGGTTTTGTAGACCACCTTGGACGCTTGATAGTGTCGGTCTTCTTGCCTACCTGGCCGCTTGGGGACGCCCTTCTCAAGCCCGCGTCCCCCACCGCTCTGGTTTCCCCGAGCGGGGTCCCATGGGGATCGGGTCGTTCAAGGCGTCGTTGTAGCGCTCGCTTCTGGATGTAAAGAGAATAGATTCCCGTTGTCTCGGCTGCAAGCCACCTGCGAGATCTCGGTTAGTTCCAGAACTCCATTCCATGTAAAGCTGTATCCATCGCGCCTTACATGCGTCGTCGTATTTCGCTGCTCCCGTTCTATGCACAACGACGCTCCGATCTTGTCGTGTACGTGGTTTCTCTCTGGCGGACGCTTCGCGCTGCTTCCCACACAGACCCGCTGCGTCGATGCGCTAAGCGAGCGCTAATTTTCCCGTCCATGTGTCGTATTGGTCTCTGTCCTACCTTCGCAAGAACCAAGTAGGAAAAAAATCTACGTTGCGTTTTATAGGGCAACCTGAAAACACGACCCTGAAATCATACATAAAAAGGTCTGACTATAGACTTCAGTTTAGAGGATTGAAAGAGTTCTCTCTATAAAACTCTATGTATTTTAAGACCACATCAACGACGAGGAGGGAATACATTGGCATGATCTTTTCATCAGACCAAATCAATCATATGAAACGTTGTGTTGTGATTTCACAGTAATGCTTGCTGAGATGATTGACTGAAAGGATAACTTTTATATATTGCTTTATTAAAGGTATGTATGACTTCGCCTTGATAAGTTATATATATGTGTATGTGTATGTGAGTAATGTATGTAAGGGACTAGGGATGAGTTGGGGGGTTCACGCTTGGTTGAAGCCACCCTAGTCGACCGGCGTACGCTTCATCCTTAGGAGATCAGCGCCCTAAGAGACGAGCAGCGTTTGGGTTCAATAGGCGTTTTAATCGCATGTACCTATACTACAGCGAGCGAGCAAACGCCCTCGGCTGACTCACCTCGGCGATTGCATATAAAAGTTTTAGCACATGGGTTAGTAGCTCGGTGGGGATACGCCCCTAAGGGTGGTGACAACCCCTTAGGGAAGAAAGTTGTGCTCCGCGGGAACCTATCCTGTCGTAGGGGATCACGGGAAGTACAATTGGCGCACCCGGCTAGAGCGGCGAAGGGACAACCCGACCGCGGCTGTCTTGGCGGTACGCGGGATTACTTCGCATCGTCCCCAAGTTGTCTCTGTATTTTGCTTTTGTTTAACTCCTGCGTGACATGGCAGGGACGGCTCCCACCTCTTTGCGAGAAAAGGTAGGGGTCGATGCGCTCGACACCGAAACCCCCGACTGATGGGTCCTCACCTGTGCCACCGCCAGATGCGATACTGACTGATCCTTCTTTTTTTAAAGGGGGGGGGGGGACATGCTCCAATCTATTCGTAGGGAGCAGCACGTGCTGGGAACCGGGCCCAGCATCCCATTCAAGATCATATTGAGAAATTGAGAAATTTATGGAGAAATCCTTGAGATACCGGGGCCATTACCCGACTTCGGCTAAGAAAGACAACTGTGTAATCTACACAAGAACACTAAAATTCTCTATCCCCCAAAGCTCGAATCAAAGGAGCATTCACAATGAAAAAAACATCTGCCTTAGGGCCTTTCAGCAGCCCAACCCTACTTGCCTCACCCCTATATCCCGATGCCCAATCTCTACCAGGCCTCATGCCCCCAACTGCTAGGTTACAGAGTGGCACGACCCACCCCAGAAAACCCCCACCTGCTAGGCCACAGGGCAAAGCGACCCGCCCCGGCTCTGGCCAAAATCGACTAGGCACCAACTCACCAAAAGACACTAGAGTGCCTTCCACCCTCGACAACTCCCCATATCTCTCTACCAGGTGTCATGCCCTTGTACAGCTTGAGTTACAGGGCAGCGCAACCAAGCCCCAGCACCGACCAGCGTCATTCAGGCCTCGTCTATTCGCAAACCACTGGGACTCAGGACTAAGGCAAATACCAGTCAAGCCACCAATCAGCACCATAGTTGTAGATCCCATCATTCATCTCCTCCTCTTTTTTTTTTAACTATTAACGGAGTTTGGGAAAATTTAGGAAAAACATGGATGACTGTTGACCAATTGCTAGGCTACTCCCTGTTGAGCTCTCCAAGGCCTCATGCCCCCGCCCTGCTAGGTTACAGTGCAACACGACAGGGCTGAGGCAAAGCAGCGAGGCCGGGGAAGAGAGAGAGGGAGAGCACACACACACTCACTCAACTCGACACGGACTCGACACGACTCGACGGACGCAGACACAAAGTGGCAAAGTCACAAAGTCGCAGTCTTGGATTCCGAACACAATGTCGCAGCAAGTCACACTGAAGCACAAGCACTGAAGCCGAAAACTGAGTGCCCGAACTCAGCTTGAGTCCGGTCTTAAGTACCGAACTCAAGTTGAGTCCGAGGGCAGAAGTGCAATTTGCCTTGGGGCTGAACTAAAAATCGAAGGTCTGAGACTGGGCGCCAGAATGCCGGATGGCGCCAAGTATCGAAAGTTGAAATGCTAGAGGCGGGATTTGAGAACGGGCGCCAACTGCAGAGGGCGCCAACAGTCTGGAACCGGAGATCAGAGACTCAAAAAAAATAGAACAGCAGCCTGGCGGGTGGTAACCTGCGGACTAGGGATTGAGCCGTGGCTGAGTCCATAACAACTCACCCCGGCTCCGGCCAGCGTCGTCCCGACAGCAACCCTTGGTTTTCGCTTGGAATGCCCGCCCCAAGGCATCCCCAGATCTCTCTACCAGGCCTCATGCTCCTGCTATCAACAGGTTACAGGGCAACTTCCCAACACCGGCCAGCGCCGTTCAGGCATCGAAAAAACCCAAATCCATAAATATAAGAGCATCAAAGAAGCCTAAAGTGAATTGCAAGAAGTACACAGATCTTGTGATAATGACTGGTCCTACCCTTGAAGCGCACGGGGATGCAAGAGAGGATAAAGGTCCTCACTGAATCGCTCTTTGAATGGCTTAAAGCACTGTACACGAGCATGCCAGAGGAGTTTTGGGACCAGACGTATATCAACCTCTTTGACATGTTGAACGGTAGTCCGAGCCTCAGGCAGGTCTTAGAGCACGGATTACCCGAGGAGGTCAACATGGAAGAAGTCCGACATCGAGTTTGGTGCATTTTATACAACCAGTTTCAATATCCCTCCTCTCCTTCTCCAGACGTCGGGGTCTCCCCTCCAATGGATCAGGTCCCTTTGCTAGCAGGGGGGGTTCCGAACTCACCTCCCCCCCCTCCCCCTCCCCCTCCCTCCTCCCTTGCCGCCCTCGCCAAACTCCCTGCCGACGACACCGTCCGCCACTGCTTCAGACCCACTGGGCCAAAACGGCCCTTGCCGCGACTAGGTGGTGCCATGCCGCACTTCAAGCACTAGTGATTGTCCATTCTCCTGCCATGTGGCCTGGGAAATGCCCATCTTCTCCCAGGGCTTCCCAACACCTATGCCAGGATGAGCTGGAAAGGAACGCGGTCTCCTATATCCATTTCCATTCCTATTGTTGTCACCCTTGTTGACAACTGCGGGGTGACATCACCCTTTCCCGATTCGCCGCCCACACCTACTTGTCCCTCGCTTCCTTCATGGGGCCACTTTTCCATTATGTCGTCGCCGAACACAACGAGAGTTTGGTCTTGGTTTTTCAATCTCCACAAGACTCTTTTCCCTTGTCCACCCCCCTGTCCCATCTTTGTAACCCCAGTGTAAGTACCCTTAACCTGGGAAATCATCTGCTCTCTCTGCAGAGCGAGATCCTGAAACTGACGGTAGTATACTTACCCGATTTAGCTTCCACTACGAGCTGACCACGGATTGGTTCTGGCAATGCACATGAGTAACGTACAGGACCTGGTCGCCGTGTATGTTCAGGTCGGGTAAACGATCTACCTCACAAGAAAACGTGTCAACAGACGTCTAGTGGCGCTAAGACAACGAAGTCGGTTGGTCGAGTGCTTCATCTGCGGTGGTCTTATCCAGAAATCTTTCTTTAATCTTCTTCAAAAAGTCTCTCAAGGTCAAGGTCTTTGCCCAATCCCCGATAAACTCAAATTCGGCGGCGTTTGCTTCTGACAGTATCCATCTTCACCAAGGCACGAGGTGGTAAATGCCAGCTGGCTATCTTCGTCCACCGGGGTTGGGGAACGGTAGGTCTGGTTTCAGCGATCCACAGCAGCACATCTTCCCCTTTCTTACCGTTGTATGTGAAGGGAAGCTTCATTTTCATTTTCTCCCGTCTTGTTTCTTTCTTTGGGTTTTCATTATTAGGGGTGAATTTCATTGCATCTCCCATAAGTTTCTTCCCTGGTTCAAGTTTCGGTTCTTCCCGGGTCTGCTCCTGTTCTTCTTTGGTCATCGGCTGCTTTTGCTTGACCGCATTGGTCAACATCACCAACTGGGCAGAAAGCAAATTCTTATTGGCGATGACCTGATCTAGCTTTGTCTCCAAGTGAACGAAGTAGGACATCGTATTCTGCATGAGAGTTGCAATGTCACTTCCTTCTTCTACTTGTACTTTGCTTCGGATTTCATTCATTTTCCTTTCTTCTTCGTCTTTCTCTTTTCTTTGTTGTTTTATGGCTTCCTTATTCTTCTTTTCTGCTTGCAATGCTTCTTTCAGCTGCCTAATGTTCTGGTCAACGACATCTTCATTTAGTTCCTGTTTGTTTTCTCCGCTTGTTTCCCCTTCTTTCTTTTTTTCCTCTTCTTCAATGTGCTGAACATTTCTGGCCAGCATTTCAGCAACGAATTGGTCCAGATTGTGATCGGCCTTGGCTAAAACCAGGTTCATTTCTCCTACCACACAGAGGAGATCAACTCCCGTTGCAGCCTGGTTCAACTGTTCCTCGAGACTGCGCGGATCAAACTGGCTCCGGACATGGGCTTCTGCTTCTGGGCCAGCCTCGTGGATTTCAGTTAGGGCCTGCTGCGATTTCAGCTTTTCTTGGTCCCTGCGGGCATTCACTTTCCCGCGTGTAGGCAGTTCTCTGCATACAGCATCAGTGAGACCGGATTGAAAAACAAGGGAATGAACTTTGTCAAACCAGACAGCCGCACACAATGACTGGGGCTCTGAGCACTGCCACATTCCCATAGAATAGGAGACAGGTTGGAGGAGATCCTCTTCCCCCTCCCCCTAGAATGGCTGCGGATACTTCAATGGGGGCCAACCCTTGAAGAGGGTCGACGGGGTGGCCGTGAAAAGGGAGGAGGTTCACGTGGGCAATAAGGTGGTGGTCAGATCGACAGAGGTTCTGGTAAACCTGTTCCAACGGGATCAACAGAATCAACTATCTAGGGGCATGTCGTATGAAGTAGCCTGGATGGACAAGATGCTGACCTACCGGGTTAGAGTGCTTGGGGAAAATGATTTTGGGGTGGCCTTCAGGCCGGAACTCCATATTCAGGACCTCCTCATAGATGTGGAGTGGAGATTGCGAATCCCTTTAAGAAACACCCAACCCGAATTCTGCTACCGCCACACACTGGGAGTCAAGGCGACCTACCGGCTGCTGATGATCAGGCTGAACTTACACAACAGGATAAGGGGCCGGTGGGCAAGACACTTAAACGTGTCACAGGATGTGCTCAGACCAATTCACTGCTTTAAGGGGTTAAAGAGCAAACCGGCCAAATTGGCCTGGCTCCAATGGCAGATACCCCACTGCTGTTGCCCACGGACACCTGGCTCATAAATCATACACATCATTTTTTTAAAAAGGGCGACGGTCTCGAGATATCACCGTGAAGGTGACCGGCCCCAAGTAATTCAGGAATTCAGTTCATCTAGTTCGGTCTGGATACGAATTGTACTTCAACAGTTTATAGGTGTGCCACCTGAGCTAGGCCCGCTGGTTAAATCATACACATCTAGAACAAAAGGGATTGGCACTTCCTTGGTGCCCTCCCTGTAAAGAAGGCTTCCTCTCAGGGAAGGTAAATGAGACTATTGAACATATACTCCTCTAATGCCCATCGGCGGTGCTTACCTGGCAATGTTGGACTCAGATCTGGAATGAACTGGGAACGGACTGCAAATGGCCCTGAGAATGGAGGGCGATACTGTGTCGGAATGGTCAGCATGAACCTCGACCTTCACAGCTAACCTGTTCGCAGTAGGAAGGCGGTCCTTTGGGCCCTCCAGTGGCCCACTGCACTTTGGCAATAGGAGCACATGTGAGGAACGGGGACCTACAGACAATCAAAACATCATCAAGGTAGAAATCAGGGCTCTGTCCAGAAAACGAAACCTCTCTCCAAAAAATCAGACATTGCTTGTCATATCAACAAGTTCTTGATGGACTGGCTTGGGGAGGAACGGAGAGGAGAGATAGCCGGGGTCCAGTGGGAGGGCTGGCAGCTGGGAAGACCAGCAACGGCTGGACGCCTCTCAGAAGAACTACCGGCTATGGTTCAAGGATTGGACTGCAATTGGGAATGACATCCTGCTCCCCCTCCCCTCAGATTCCCCGGACTTATTCCCCCTCCCGAATCACAGCCTGGTGGAACTGGATTGGTTTGGCAGGGGGCCGGAAATGCCCAGCAGGGCCAGGGCGAGGCTGGATATTAGTGGATAAGGTAGGCAAATGGCGAAAACGAGAATAGGTACCAGCCTGCGGTCGCCGCCTGGCGCCTGGAGACCTGTACGTAGCTGCAATCCCCCGTCGCCACCTTGCCCAACCGCAGCTTGACTCAGTTGGCCAGTCTTGCTTCTCCATGTGAGCTGGGCATGAGCGTCAGAGTCCATCGGCAATGTCCCAATGAGCTTGCACAGGATAGACATGCTTAGGCTTCTGTTCTTTGTAGGCCATGATTCTGCATACTGTATCTTCTCTTCAGGGATGGACATGAGAGTCAGAGTTCCATCGGCAATTGCCCAATGGGCTAACACAGGGTAGACATGCTTATCCTGTATTCAATATCTTCTGTTAAGGGACGGTGGACCCGTTTTCCAGCAGGTGCAGCTTCCCACCAATAGACTGGAGCCATCCAAGGGGGGGTACCACAGGGAGCTGCTCTTACCAGCTCCTCTGACACCAGCCTGGGATGTTAAAAAAAGGGAGGAAAAAAATACCCTCTATCTAACGGCCAACCTCATCCAAGGTTAGGCATTGCATTAACCCTGATCAGCTTGATTGCGATATCTACCTGCCTCAGATAGTTGGGCTGTATAATAATGCCATACATTCAGCAACAGGCCGCTCACCCAACCAACTACAGTTAGGCTCGAAACCCGGGATCCCATTGGATTTCCTGTTCCCAGATCCTAAGTCACAATTCCAGTTCGTTACTTGTACTCGATGGGACACTGGATCCCATTTCCATCAGGTGAAGCTCCCCACCAATCGAACGGAGCAACCGGCAAGGTCTTAGTAGCAGGGGCTGCTCCTACCAGCCCTACTACTAAGTGAAGGCTGGCTTTTGCAACAACAACAAAAAAAGAAAAAACAACCGCAGTCATCCCCTGCAAGCATAGAATAAATTTTGCAGAAAACAATAGGACAACTACAGAAATTCCAGAGTGCTAGGATAGGATTAGAAACTCAGCATAGACAGTACCTTGATTTGACATGGGTTAAGTGACTTAAGTCCGATGAGTTTGCACCAGAAAAGGACGTATCACAAAAGAAGCTAATGCCTCAGTATTACAGACCGTGGACTGTCCTAAACATTGTAGAGATGATCCTGACGGTCCCACCTATGTGATGTTATCCCTCCTCAACTTTTTACTTACGCAATATTTCATGCATCCAGATGCTTGGCTTTTTTACCCAATATTTCATGCATCCAGATGATTGGCTTTTTTACCCAATATTCCATGCATCCAGATGCTTGGCTTTTTTTAAACGCGATCAGTTCTCGTTCTCGTCGTTTTACGCTGCCTCCAACAATGGGCGGTCACGTTCATGTTGACCGAATTGTCAAATCATGTTGATCCAAGTGAAGACCGGGTGGTTCATGACAGAATGATTGATTGAGTTTGTGCCCCAAGTGGTTTCAAGCTATGAGAGAACTCTAAAAGGGAGGCAACACCAAGCCTGTGTTCTCAGCGTACTTTCGAACCCGAGGGCGTGGAATGCGAGCCTCAGAGTGAGCCGTGACCCTAAGTGAAGGCTGCAGCCAAGCCTGAGGCAGGCGGTCCTAAGAGAAGGTCACCTAGGGCTAGCCAGGTCGTTGGCCTGGGAGCCCGCACTCGGGGTCCAGACCAAGCCCTACCTGACCTGGTAGGGACTGGGGCCATTAGGCATCCCCTACCAGAAAGCAGTTTGGACCCCGGCCAGAACAGACAAAAGGAAGGCATGGCAGGCAGAGGCAAACTCACAGAGTGTGCAGCGTGCAGATAGTGCCCGAGGAAGGAAAGAGATAGCAGCAAGGCGGAGAGATGCCTGGTGAGCGCTGCCATAGCTGGAGCAATGCAAGAGAAATGGTGGCGGGGGTATAGGAGTTGGAAGGGAGCAGGGGACAGCAGTGGATACTTACGTGATGTGGGCCGAGGAGCACCTCATGTGTTCAGGAGCATCTGACGAGAGGACAGTCAAAGAGAGAGTGAAAGGTAGTAGGCTAGAGTGTGTAGGCGAGTGGGAAAGTAGCACAGGAGTAGACACCACAGATAGGGCTACTACTCTGTTGTTGTATTGACTGTTGGAGGGCAAAGGGGACTTTCATTGTCAAGAGAGGTCAGTGTTCAGTGCATTCATGGATTGTTGTGCTCTCGGCTTTGCCATTCTGCTTTCAACTCGGGTTACTCATGTTTGGTCTTCAATGAGCTCTTGCATCTCCGAAATTTTCTGTTCGCATTGGCTGGTCCTTTGCAATTGATTCATTAATTCATCAGGCGATCACGTTTGTTGTTCAGTGATTTGTTCCCTGATTGGTCCATTCACTTGTTGACTCCTGCATTGGCCCATTGATTCATTTGACCTGTTTGCTTGCTTTCTTTGTTTGACACTGTCCCAGTCTGTTCATATGTCTGTCCATCTGGGGCAGCTGTTCATCCCTCCATTAATTCCTATCCATCTGATTCTCATGCATCCATCTATGCCCACCTACCAGGTGTTCATTCATCAACCCATGCATGTTTTCCCACCCATTGCTCACCCATTGCTGCTTTCGTCCCTCCTTCCCTCCCTCACTCTGTCCGTCCACCCACCCTCCAACCTGCTCGCACGCCTGCCGCCCGACGTGCTTGTCCAACCAGCCAGGTGTCTGTCACTCCAGCCGTCTGCGCCTCCACCCCTCCATTCCTCTGTCCCTCTCTTTCCCTTTGTTTCTCTGTCCATCCATCCATCTGTCCATCCGGCCTCTCCTCCGTCCTTCCATTCAACCATCCATGTCCATCTGTCCGTCCATCAATCCGTTCATCCATTCATCCACCCACCTCTTCATCTACCTACCCATCCATCCGCCCATGGACCGGCCCAGCTACTGACCCATCCACTGATCACTTCCCCAACCCATCCATCCATCCACCCACCACCCATCCATAGATCACTTCACCAACCCATCCATCCACCCACCCACCCACCCACCCACTCACCGATCCACCCACGCACCCATCTATCCATCTATCCATCCATCCTTCCATCCATCAATCAACACATACCTGGACTTGTGAAATAAAAATCTGCAGTCGGAGCTTTTGGTGAATATAAATCCTGGAAGACGAGAACTCTGAAGAATGGCAAATCTTTAGCAAACTTGTTATCTCCAGCTAACGGATTTGCTGAGTTATAGGCAGATACAATGTCAGAGTATGCGATGTAGCTAATCTCCGGACATTTGGGCTTTATGATATCCACAAATTTCTGGAATGTCTCCTGATCCAAACTCCACCTTGCACCTGCTCCCTCGCGGTCCTGTTTTCTCTCTTCATCTGATGCTCGCCGTTGGTACAGTTGAACAAAGGCCTGGATGAATTGCGCGTAGGGAGGAGCATCTGCAAGATTGCCACGAATATCCATCATTTTTGCGACGTTTGCACATGTCTGCAGCAGTCTTCTGCTCTTAACTTTGTTCTCCGCCATCAGCAAGAGTACAAATGTAAGAACTACAGCAAGTACCCCCAACAAAATCCCCAAAAATGTCAATCTACGCTTATCAAGGCAGCTTGTTCCTGCAAACTTCTGCGCCTGTCTCAGTTGCTCTGACAGCAATGAGGCTTCCACGCTTCCACTGTGACTTGAAGCACGTCCAGGTCCTGTGGAAGGCCCCATCAGAGGCCCCATCAGAATCCAAGTCCAGCTTTGCACCACTAAATCGCAGATCAATGTCAGCAGCTGAAGCTCTGGCAGTGTTGTTTGCGGCCTCCGAAGTTGTTATGCCGTTTCATGATCTGACAGCCAGCTTCCCCTCAATGTCTATTTGCTCTGCAGATACAAATATCAGAGACATTAGTAGTGCATATCCCTGCTAAGCACTGCTGAGAAGCAGGATTTAATGATGTGGAACGGTTGGTTTGTCTATCTTCCCGTGAGGCCACTGATTGCATAATCAAGCAAAAAGAAAAGAGAGCTTATGCTCTTGGAGTTCTCAAGGGTTCATTCAAAAAGCTAAAGGAACCAAATGGGATGTTAAGCCCCCTTTTTTTCCCCAGATAAAACAGGTCCTTATGTCCCTGGCTCCATATCCATCCTGGGGACCATCAGTCCAGTTCCTATTTCACTGGCAAGTCAGATATACAACTAGGACACCCTCACGCTTCCTTCTGTTTGGCCGAAGGACCCCTGAGCAGCATTGATTACTCCAGATGCCTGGAGGATTGACTGTCAGCTTGCCTTCCCTTTACTTTTCCTCTCAGGTTTGATTCCCCGGACCTGCCAAATCTAATTTGAAACCAAGAAAAGATGAAGGAATGCAGGTACCAACAGCCCCTGAATGGGTTGATCTTGGGATTCTTGTGTATTTGCAAGCGCGCAGAGCCTGTCAGACGCCCCTGCAGTGTCTTGGCTGATGTCTGACAGGTGGCCGAAAGGCCTGGGTTGAGTTGAGTCTGGGTACACCGGGTCATGGATGTACTTCTAGTATCACATTCCATGCTGGGGTGGGGTGAAATGTCCCTCAAGGGGCTTCACTTTCATCCCAGCTCACTTTTCCAATTGGTTAAGTGTTCTGCCTCCTTGGCGGAAGGTCTTAGGTCCGGTTCCTAGTGGGTTGATCTTGGGATTCTTGTGTTTTTGCAAGCTCGCAGACGCCCCTGCAGTGGCTTGGTTGAGGTCTGACAGGTGGCCGAAAGGCCTGGGTTGAGTTGAGTCTGGGTACAGCGGGTCATGGATGTACTTCTAGTATCACATTCCGTGCTGGGGTGGGGTGAAATGTCCCTCAAGGAGCTTCACTTTCATCCCAGCTGACTTTTCCGATTGGTTGAGTGTTCCGCCCCTTGGCTGAAGGTCTTAGGTTCGATTCCTAGTGGGTTGATCCTGGGATTCTTGTGTATTTGTCAAGCCCATGAAATTGTCTGAAGTTCTGAACTATAAAATTTGAAACTCTGGACTTGCGAGTTGTCGATCGCCTCCCTGCAGTTCTCCTCCTCTCCGACATGTGACCAGATTAGAATGGCCTGTCTTGGGTCCTGTAGGTCTGGTGATTGGGTCATCTGCCTTTTGAGCCCCATTTCTGAGTTGTGCCAGTCTTTCCACCTTATGCAGGGACCATTTATGACTGCTACCTTGCCTTCCACCAGCCACACCCTCGTAAGCTTAGCTAAGTTAGCTCTGATTTTTTTGCGGCAAGTCCAGATCTTCTGGCATGGAAAGCTTGATTTTCTGCCATTTGCGTAGAATCTCAGCCTGAGTCAAAAACCTGGTGGCCGCCTAGACGTTTTCTCGTGGATTGGAGAAGCCTTCCAGAGTTCTGCTGCACCTTTCCTTCCATCATACCTTATCAGGTCCTCTCTGTCTTCCGAAAGTGCGAAGGAATGTAAGTCCATAGGAGGAGTTGGATAGGGTGTTCGGGGAAGGGGGAAGGAAATAGGGATTCCCAGTGGTCGGATGCCGTAGCCCAGTATTCAGTCGCCTCTCTACATCTAATTAATTAGTGTATCATGTCTTCTGCTTCGTTGTCGGAACAGACTACACATAAGTCCAAGCTGCTGGGGTCGGTCCTCCTCCTGACATGCACCCATTGGTTGACTCAGAGTGCAACGTATGAGATGAGCCACTGGAGACTCCTAATTTTGACAGGATGAATTGTTTTGAAATTTTTCCACGGTATTTGGGATATCTGATTGGCATTCTGACCAATTAGCTTAGACCATGTATTCTAACTTCTAAGACTTAATTGTAGGATAGAGAATCATTAGAGATCTTTTGCTTTCAATAACATGTTAGATCCCAGTTTGATTGTGTACTTACTACTCAGCTATCTGGATTGGTGTTTTGATATTCTTGCATTTGTCTGGTGTCCATGCCCACACTGCTGGGTCAAATTCTAAACCTTGGACTGCTGTGTCCATCTGGAAGATTGTTTTTGGCCACACTCCAACACTCTTACTTTTCTGAGCACGAATGCCACGAACGGATTGAGGACTGATACCTCTGCATCTTTGTCGAGAATGGAGGGGAAGCCTTGAGTGTTTGAACCTAGGCTGTGCTGGCAACCGGGCGGTTGGACTGGGCTGGATCCAACCGTTCCAGTTGGACCCCCAGTGGTCCAACCGGATTCCGATTGGGCCCAAAAGTGAGTCAATTTTCTTCTTATTATTATTATTTTTTTTAACGTTGTTGGACTGCGCTCGCCAAGATCTCCCCGAATCCGCAAAGAAAACTTTGAACAGAGAAGTTTCGTTTGGGGGGTGGGGGGKGGGGGGKGGGGGGTATTTCAGGGGTTCGGGGTCGGGGGTTGGGGGGTGCATGGTGAGGGTGTTAGTGGTGGGGTTTCAGCAAGCACATGCTTCAGCGGACATTGACAACAGCGTACCTGGCTTTCTGCAAACGTTAACCTTCCGCCCAAAAACTTTGAAAAGGGGGGTGGGGGTGTTAGTGGCAGGGTAGGGATGGTACTTCCCACCCAAAAATTTTGAAAGGGCGGCCTATCTGGGCTGCAGCCCCTTGGTGCTTGTCACTGCTGTCTGGTCCAAGTTGCCCTCGATACTGGTACGGTGATGGTCCTGAGTGCTGGTCACACTGAGGCAGGATAGTAGGGATAGGGGGTGCGGTGGGAGTATTTAACGTGGGGAAGGGTAGGGAAGGTGGTCTATCCTGTCAGGACAACCACCAGCTGCCGCTGCCACCGATCACCGTGGGTCTAGTCCTTGGCCTCTACAACACCCTGGGCTTTCAAAAAAAAAAGAAAAAAAAAATGATGCACTACGGCCAACGGGGGGGGACCGGTCGGTAGGACCGGTCCGGTTCCGGTTGGGGGAGGGCCCCCCGGTCCTACCGGGTTTACAGCCTATTTTTTAACACAATTGGACAGGCGGTGAAAACAGCAAGGGTGTCTGATCCCTGTTTCTTGTGGGAGAATTGGAAGGCCCTTTTAGGTGCAGTTTCCTGAACCAAGCCTCCCCGCTCCCAACTCCCCTGATTTCCAGGTGAAAACGTTTTTCAACAAGTCTTTCTAGTCTTTCGGAATGCTTTTGATGATAATTTGTAAGTTCTCATCTCGGTGGTGGCATCCCGTGAGGCGGGTACCACGCTCATGTTTTGTCAGCCAGTCCTTTTCGGCATCCTGGATGTGCCTCACTCCCCAGACTTTGTGGTTAATCCAAGATTTCCATCTTCTTCCCCTTGGCTTCAGAGAGACTGGGTGATCACTTTCGTCTCTCACCCACGGGGTCCCATGGAGGTTATCTCAGGACGCCGTCCTTAGACCTAGGTCTATCAACTCTTTTTGGCATGATTTCCCACCATATTCGGAGCACCGCAGTCCAGTAAGGTGTAGGAGTCCTGACTTCATTTGAAGCACTCCCTCTTCGTTGGTTTCTGCGGCCTGTGTCTGGGGTCCATTCTTTGTTCATTACCCAAAATAGCTCGGACGTGTTTGCCGGCGTGGTTGTTGGGGTCAAGCACCTGATGCTGTTTAGCGCCATTTTTATTTTTAAATATAAACAAGTGGACCCCGCCACGGCTACGCCGTGGCACACAGCAACACTCGCTGATCTCTCTCTCTCTCTCTCTCTCTCTCTCTCTCTCTCTCTCTCTCTCTCTCTTTCTTTGTCTCTCTCTCTGTTCATTTGCACAGTCACATCCGACGCCGCTTTGCTCACCGTAGCGACGGGTCTATCGTTTGTGGATTGGTCATTCTCTCTCTGTCTTTCTCGTCTCTCTCTCTCTCTCTCTCTCTCTCTCTCTCTCTCTCTCTCTCTCTCTC
>BFEA01000161.1:2753121-2783490 GCA_003427395.1 Chara braunii | reverse complement strand
TCTGGGGCTAGGTCCCACTTACACGAATTAAGAGCTGTCTCTTATACACATCTAGATGTGTATAAGAGACAGCTCTCTCTCTCTCTCTCTCTCTCTCTCTCTCTCTCTCTCTCATGTCAGATATGATCCTTTTCCTTGTCTTCGTCGACGTATTTTCCCACGATCCTCTCTCTCTCTCTCTCTCTCTCTCTCTCTCTCTCTCTCTCTCTCTCTCTCTCTCTCTCTCTCTCTCTCTCTCTCTCTCTCGCCCCCCCGTGCCCCCTCCCCGCGTGCGCCTTCCCAGTACCTATCCACGTCTCTATCAATGTAATATAACTAAACTATCGCTCTCTCCCTCCCAAGGCACACGTCACTCTCCAAGGAGGTAGCCATTCCGTAATATGACGAGAATGCGGGCAGCTGGGCTCTCCAAACAAGCAAGAGAGAGAGAGAGGGAGAGAGAGAGAGAGAGAGAGAGAGAGAGGAGGGGGGGGGGAGAGGGGTCGGGTATGGAGGAGGCTGGGTTGGAGGGAGAGGAAAAGAAGGCGAGGCGACGGTGAACAACGGTACTTACCGTTGATTTCAGAAGAAGACACGTCAGCCCGATGATATGGCGTCTGAGGCGAGCATGAAGTGACGTTCCTTCCCGTCACAGAATGAGCACGTAATTGTGCTACGGTGGGATGGTGATGATCCAAGAAGGCAACCTGAGAGCAATAAGACAGGAGGAGATTCCCAACGGAGGCACTGCAACTGCCGGCAATTGTCGCACACGCGGCCATTGCCGCTCGTGCACTGTCGCACACGTAAGCTCGCCAGACTACCGCTTCTTCTTCAGCAACAGAGAGTTCAAACGCCTTGGCCTATCAAGGCGCAATCCTCCCCCGGCCCTTCCCCGGCCCTCCCCCGGCCCGCTCCGGCCCACCACGCACCCCTATTCCCTATCCTCCTCCCTTCCCTTCCCTCTCCCCTGCCCTCCTCCCCCTGCGCCTGCAGCGCGCAGTTCTGATAGGAGATGAAGGATCACCTCCCTGGACCGGCTGGTTCTGATAGGAAGTTGATGTCAACCGTTGACCCGGCTGGTTTTCATCGACTTCCCCCTCCCCGGCTTCTCAAATCCCACGTGGTCGCCCTGTCTCCTTCCTCTACAAGCTACCGCCTCCCCTTGACGCTGCGGAGCGCAGCGGAGGAGGAGCACAGGCGGGCAAAGGGAGGGAAGAGAGGGAAAGTGAAGAGGAATAAAGCTGGGGGGAAAGGAAACGCCAGGCATAGACACAGACACACACACACACACACACACACACACACACACACACACACCTGTCTCTTATACACATCTAGATGTGTATAAGAGACAGGAGGGGGGGAGGGGAGGTAGTGAAGCACAGGGCGATGGGCCGATAGGAGAATAGCGGTAGATAGGGGCGAGTAGGGGAGAGAAAACAGGGATAGAAGAGACGGACCCACAAACAAGCGGACAGACACGAAAACCCTGACTCCTTCCGTCAGAAGGTCGATCGACCGACCGACGGACTGATCATTCGGGTCATTCCGTGATGGGCAGAAGTTATAGACATATTTTACGATGACGAACTGCTTTAGCATAACTAACTGAAAAGGTTGTACCACACATTATGTCACACGTGTCAGATTATCAAATGCATGCATGCATTGATTTGTTTATAGTTAGATATTTTTCGGCAATTGAGAAGTCCACACCTTGAGGAAACACACTGGGAGCTAGTGTGCTACTCGCTTTGTTGCGCTGCCCTCTCTGTGTGTGTGTGTGTGTGTGTGTGTGTGTGTGTGTGAGAGCATGGCAAAAAACTTGGGTGCTCCACTATACAATACTCCACATGCATTTGGACTTTTCCTGGGCACAGTTCATTCAGAATTTTGACTCGTGCGAATGCACCTGGTCGCTAAAGCGTCCAAATGCATGTAGAGTAATGTGTAATGGAGCCAGGCCCTAACTGAAAGAGCGGTTCGGAAAAACAAAGTGAAAAAGGAACCAAAAGAGAAAGTGCAGTTCGGTCGATAAAAGCGCGGAGGGAAAAAAAAAAAAAAAAAAAAAAAAAAGCGCTCGCGGAGGGGCCGGCGGCCCCCTACATCCGCCGACAATCGAGATTATCTTTGGCGGTAATATCTTTCGGTCGTTTTTCATAACCCCCGCCATCAGGGCCAACGGCGTATTTTCTTTTTCTTTTTCTTTTTTTTTTTCTTTTTCTTTTTTTTTCCTTTTTTCTTTTCTCAACGGCGTATTTCTCTTTCAAAGGCCGCAGAATAGAGGTTACCATCGTTCGAACTGAACCCGCCCACGTAATTCAGAGTTACGACCTGCTCACACGAGGACTTCTTCTACTAAGCTCTGGACGTGTTCGCCGTCAGATTCATCCAAAGGGATCCGTAATTGCAGCCAGATACATTTGTGAAAATACTTCGCCTCTTTTTACCACCCTGCTCGGAATGTGCAGCGCGGGAAAACAACACAACAACAAAAATAAATATGAAACTAGAACAGCACGAGCATCCCTCGAGCGGTTCCGCACCAATCGGGGGCTAGGTCCCACTTGCACGGATTAAGAGATTCTGGCCGTTGATCTTTGCTATCTACGGTCAATATCGCTTAATAATTCGTGTAAGTGGGACCTAGCCCCAAGCCGGCGCCTCTCTTCTCTGCCTCTTACGCGCGGCGTGTGCGAGTGCGAGGTTTCGGCCTCTTTTGTTATTGGGTGCCCTCTTCTGGGGCTAGGTCCCACTTACACGAATTAAGAGATATTGACCGTAGATAGCGCAGATCAACGGTCAAAATCTCGTAATCCATGCAAGTGGGACCTTGCCCCTGCTCATGTGCGAAGAGCTACATGTAGCTCCCAATGATCTACTTCTGAGCAGCTTTCTCCCCCAGACAAAGGGCCTACTTGCCCTACTATATACTACTGGTAGCCATCCGCCAAGTTTTTGAACGCATCTGGATAGATTCCGTGACGACATGCATTCAAAATGGTGGCAGATGGCCAGTCGTGCATCTAGACCCACACGTGGGGGGGCTCGGCAGGTTGAGGATGAGGAAAAAAAAGGCTTTTATCTGCTGTCGGCCCGGATACCTGGAAAGGTACCCGCAGTGGGTGACGCAAAGGTATTGTTGATGCCAGGCGAGCGGATCTTCAATACACGTCAGGATAGATAACCACCCATTTGAAAGGGGGTGGCTCGGCTTACAGGGGCCTTACAAGTAGACCGGTTTTCCGTGGATTTCGACAACCTTCAACTCCATTGCATCGGGGAGGCCTCCCCAGTCTGTAGACACGGGTCCCTTTCCTCGAAGGGTATATTCTGTGATAATTTCCAGCCCACAGGTTGTGCAGGATGAGCATGTTGGGTTGTTTAGCGTGGCTGTGCATTTTTCTGTAGGGTAGCCTAGTAGCATTCCCTGTGAGGCAAGCATCGTAGCTCACGGCATACTCACACTAGCACTTTTCCTAGTGATCTGTGGACACACTAGCACTTTTTCTACTGATCTGTGGACTTGATTGGGGTCAGATGCATGAGGTATGGGCGCAATTGCAGTCAGATACATACGGAAAGTCCTATCGTCTTCAGCCGAATAGAACGCCGTGCCATTATAGCTGTATCTACTCTGGAAGTCACCCAAATACAGCTATAATGTCAGGGCGTTCTATTCGGGTGAGTGGGTGAAGACGATAGTGTGATCAGTTGGTAGCACGTTGCTCGCTGTTACAGTATGGCAGCCAAGAATGATGGGACACACTTGCTACCCGACCTAGCATGGCAGATAGATTGTGGAGTTTCCTTGGATAGGCTCCTGGAGGCTGGAACACTGCTTTAGGACTTGATCAGGAGCAGATGATCGCACGCTATCTATTGTCTGGGGGGTTAGGCAATTGCGAAAGACGCTTCGAGTTACCATAACCAGGTTCATCTCGTAAAACAATAGTGAATTCGAACAAGCAACTTGGGTAGTTTGTGCTAGCAATCGATATCCCCTCACTTGTCCTTTTCTGGCATGCACTTGTCCTGTCAAACTCGCAGTAAGCCAAATGTCCAGAGAGTTGGGAGAGGGGGAGATGGATGGTGGGCTTGACCAACCCTGGGGAGCATTGTTCTAGGTCTAGTTTCAGAAGCCGGGTGGACAGGGACAAAAGACCCTGGGGTGGTTGTACACATATGCTATGGAGCAGACATGGACCTAGGAGAGGGGGAGAAGAGATGGTGGGTTTGGCCAAACTTGGGGGGCATTGTTCTAGGTCTACTAACCTGAGGTAGGTGGACGAGGGGCGTAGGATGTGACGCACGAGCTTACATCCAAGAACGGGCTATTAATCCCCTTCCTTTTGGGGGGGTGCTTCTTCAGTGACAGGTGTCAGAGCTAATAGAGCTAATACCCTTACAAGGGTGTTAGCATGTATTTTTGCGGATCGCACAACGTGAGACAAGGCAAGGTTAAATGGTTGTGTAGAAAAGGCGTCACTCCTGTAAGGGGAGGCGTTGGGCTGTCAACCCGTATGTCGCCTCCATTGTAACCGTAAGAGCTCAAACGGCCGAGCGCAGTGGGCATGACCCCACACACTTGCTTCGCCCATAACGTCGTTCGACAAATATGGTTATGGCAGAATAGACATGAGTAAAATGTGTAGAGTGTGAGCGCGCATTATTGCATTGCATGGTAGGCAATCAGATGGGCGCTGACCCTGGCGGTCAGCGGGCTAGTCGTTGAACTCGTGCAACGACGCAAGTGCACGATGACTTCAATTGGTCAAGCTTGTGACGCACATGGGGCACGTTGTCGCACTTTTTATCAGTCAGGCCACTTCAGGCGACCAGAAAGCCAACAGGCTGTCACGCAGGGTTTGGATGATTATGATTGCAATAAATAAATAATTTAAATAAAACAAATCCCTTTCTGTTGTGTGCGTCCAACTTGGAGCGAGACCCTTCAATTGTGGTCTTCGTCGGTCCTCGGTCTTAGGAATCTTTTATTTTGATTCAGAACAACAAAGATTATGCAAATAATAATCATGAATTTCTGGAGTGTCATGTATGTTATCAATTTTATCAATTTACTAATTTTGAGAACTGCGACAAGACCATCAGAAAAACATAATCATCAAGCAAAGTCAATGCAAATGAAGCAGGGATGACTAACTTAAGACAGAGACAAGGTAAATGAGGGAAACATGATAACTCATAATAGTCTCAGAAAGTACAGACAGATAGACATGGCCAACACACGTCAGGAGTCCCCACGCATCGCTCTAGTAACCCATTATCAGTCTCTCATTTGGATGTGTGTCTTTTGTGTCTTGGGTCATGCCTATGTACCTCTTGAGACCGTAGCCTCTGGACATAGAGCCACCTAAAACCTGCAAGCTCCGAACACTTTCATCCTAGGTCAATGATCCGGAAGTCAACCATAGCACCAAATTTCTGCCACAGGGTCGAAAGATATGATTGAGAGAAAATCCATCGTCTGAGATGCCTTAAATCTGAAGGTTCGGTTACTGCCTCATAGTCAATCTTTACCAGTGAGATGTACCTCGTGGCCAGGTCTACCAAATCACCCCAACAAGAATCGTCTGTGAGAGAGAAATGAAATTGAGGTCTGGGATTGTCCGTGTAGAGCTTGGGCCCAAAGCTACGGATCAACTTTGTCCAATTCTCATCAAGCTCTCTCTCTCTCTCTCTCTCTCTCCTCTATGTAGAAGGTTGTTGAGATCCAGACCGAGTCAAAATGTTCATGAGCCTCATTTCCTTTCTTCACATAGAGTCTTAGGTCATGGATAGTGTCGTCGGCGAAACTGGTGAGAACCGCAAAGACAATCAAACCCCTAGTGGTGCATCTAGAGCCACACTTGGAGGGGCATCGACAAGTTGAGGATGAGGAGAAAAAAAAATTATCTGTTGTCGGCCCGGATATCTGGAAAGGTGTCCGCAGTGGATGACGCAAAGGTATTGTTGATGCCAGGCGAGCGGTGTTTTTTTTTTTTTTTTTTTTTTTTTTTTTAAATTTTATTTTAAACCGACATACTCTAATTATATTCCAAATGTTGAGGGTCAAGGTCCCACAATTCTACCCGGAGTCACATGAGTTGTCCTGGCAGCCTCAGCCAGTTTAGCTTACGATCCTCACTTTCTTATCAATCACTGGACGACAAATCATAGACCCTGCCTTGTTTTCTTACTGCTGGACTACCTAATTTTGACCACTATTCTGATTCAGTCTACTTCACAAATCAACGTAACGGTCAGACCGGCCCATTAAAATGACAATCAAGGCCGCGACCATCTCAGTTCTACCCAGAGTGTCGTCATCATCAACCATTTTAGTTTACAGGTTTGCGCCTGCAACAGTTCCTACTACCGACCCACTTTTATGTATTCCTTTCCTCTCTTCCCCATGTGGTGTTTTGCCTCAAAGTCTTCAATGATGTAATCACTTGTAGTAGTAGTTGTCTGTAGCCGTTTCCCCTTGCCTGAACATTGCTTAGCTTGTATAATATTGAGTTGGCTTCCTACTCTCTAGTTAGCCTTTCGAGTGAAGCTGCAGCAAACTGCCTCTTGTGGTGTGTTCCTCTCCTACTTACTACCGGTCCCTTCTCCTCCTATTCTACTTGTGGGACTAACGCGGCCCAGAGACCGGGTCCTGGTCCTATGGGCACTCGCCTACTAGTAGTCTACTGCGACCCTAGTTAAACCGAGTGTTCTAGTTTGTGTCCCGGTCGACCGAAACTCAGCTAATCGGGATTCCTCGTCCTAACCAATCCTTTTAATTAATGATTGTTGTCACCCCCCTAGATTGTTTAGGTCTAGGACCCATCTAGAGATCTTTAGTCCCTTCCTTGCGTGAACAACTGACAACTGAAAGTTTTTGGCCCAGGTACGCATGAACCATCTCATTTGCTTCAGGCTGCCTTTTCCTCCCTTTGTCTTTCTCCTCCAGTCCACTCAAATGGCTTGCTTGAGTCCCTGTTTGATGAGGCACTTGATTTTCAAGTCTGAGAGCGATCTCTTATGGAACCGCGCTATGTCCCGTCCTTCCATATTACTTCACAAATCAGGCCTCTCGTTACATGAGCCACGTTCCCCCACCCACGATGCCCAACCAGGTTGGCTGGTAGAAAACCCAATAAAATTCATTTTTTTATCCCCGACTATCAACTGGTTTGCAAACTTTGTCTAGTGGTAGGACCACCATTTCCAAACTTGAATTCGTTTAGATGTTGACCATTCCCACCACAAGTGTCGGGTGGACTCAAACGACCATCTGCAACGTGAGCATCGCAGTTCCACCTTCATTCCCCTGCTCACGAGCCAAACTGCTGATGGTGTAATCATCAAGGACAACATCCAGAGTATGCTCCTGCTTTTCGTTTGGTAACATTGTCATCGTTTCCCAGAGTCTCTCAAATTCTGATCCTGCTTGTCTTCGCTCCAAACCGCCTGCCATCTTGAGGTAGTTATATGAGCCGATGTTTTCATACTATTCGCTGTTCGCTGGTATCCTTGAGATACTAAATAGTCTAGGAGCCTCAGAGATGTTCCCTTCAACGTGCTTGGCGACCAACCCCACACCAATGGATCTATACATAGTTGGCGAAGTAAGGTTTTGTCGCATCCAAGACTGCACTCTATTGACGTGAGGTCTACTACCTCTCTCCACCACTCTGGCTTGGGCAGGCCCGGGGTTGTCCCAAGCCATTATTGTCTCCTCCTCAATGAAGGATATAGTGTTTGAGACTCCCTCGCTACGCCATCTCTCTATCCTCCTGAACCCACTCGAAAGAACTTCCTTAACTTTCCACAGGATGTCACCATATTTGAGATGTACGAGGTATCCACTGGGTCTACTCCCTCCGGCCCCAAGATAAACATCCACTCCGGCGGATGGAACTCACCACCAACTGTCAGTGCTCTTCCACCCGTTGGAGGCCTCTAAGAGTCTGTCTCATCTCCCCTATTGGCTTCCATCCCCCCAGCGTGGTGGACCACAAGTCTTCAATCCGTACTACACCATGTTTGATCCAGGCTTGCCTAAATGAGCTCGGGGAACTATCTGCTAATAGTTGATTGCCCGTTTGGCCTTGGATTGCTATATTTTAGAATAGCAGTTGGCTCAAAACCTCTTCTTTTGTGGTCGGTGGTCTCAGAGTATCTGGTGAATGTTGTTTCCATGCTTTGCGGATTGCTTCCCAAAATCCTGACTTGAGTTTCTTCTTCCTGAAGGATGCCATGAAAAAGCATGCCCACACGCCACTTGGCTTGCTCAGACCCCATTCCCTCATTAGAATCCTTTTCGCCAGGGTCATCCATTGGTCCCAAAAGTTCATACTGGCTACCTTGGCCAACCAGCCTCGAAGTTGTGTTTGGTTTTTGCGGGCAGGGTCCACCGTACCCAGTCCTCGTTTCGTTCTTTGGTAAGTGAGGGTGTTGAAAGCCACCTTGGATATGAATCCTTCTGATGCTTGTGCTTGTGGCTTCCATAGAAACCGTGCCACCAACCTTCTTCTAGCTTTCACCACTCCGGTTGCAAGTTCTCTTACTATGGTTACAAACCATAATATCGAGAATAGAGTCACGTTCAACACCAGAGTTCTCCCTACTAATGATAGGTGCTAAGTAGATCCCCACATGGCGGGATGTGCCGAGATCGACTGTTGTAGTTGCAGGCTCTATGCTGAGACACCCACATGAAGGCTAACCAGGACACCAAGGAATCTTTCCTCTTCCCCTTCTTCCACTCACTGCATCCCCCATTCCATCTTAAGTGCGAACTGAGTAGGTAGCAGGTACGTAGACTTTCTCCAATTGACTGTGGCTTCCGAGAGGGTGGAGTACTCTCCTAGGATTTCTTTCATCGGTGACAGAGAGGTGGTTGTGTTCTCACTTACTGCAAATAAATCATATGTTAGTGCCTTCACCTTGCATTCCTCTCCATCATGCAGCTGCAGGCATCCAATGTCTGGTTTCCGTCGAATTCTGTTCAGGAGTACCTCTGGCTGCAACACGAAGATCGGTGGAGCCAGCGGGCAACTTTGCCATAATGAGCGCGTGAGTTGAAAGGGTTCCGAAATGTGTTCGTTGATCATAACCGCAGATGAGGACAATATGTACATCACTTTTACCCATGTGCTTATGCCGGCTTCGAATCCCATTCTCTTCAAGGTGGTGAATACAAAGGTTCATCCCACCTTGTCATAAGCTTTCTCCAAATCTAACAGGAGCACAACCATATCCAACTTCTCCTCCTGGACAATTTCAAGTGCCTCAATTGCCGTTACTATGTTGTTAAATATGGACCGGCCCTGCACAAATGCTCCCTGATCTTTCTCCACCAACCCCGGAAGATGTCTAGATAGTTTGTGTGCAATAGCCTTTGCTAGGATTTATACGAGATGTTCAAGAGGGAGATCGAACGCCAATTTCGGATGTCTGCTTTATCTCTTTTTTTGAACAGGACCGTGATTACTCTGTGTGTCATCCCTCTACCGAGTCTTCCCCCTACGAACACCTTGTTGTATAACTCTATCAATAGCGGGCCAAAGACGTTTCAGTTTCCTGCGAAGAATTCTACCGTAAGGTCGTCTACCCCAGGGGATTTCCCTCTTGCCATAGACTTAACGGTTTGGGCGAGCTCCTCCAGGGTCAGGGGTCTGTCTAAGTCCAGTCTCAGTGTTGTGCTCAACTGGACCGTCGTTTCTTTCTACATATCCGAGAATTGGGTTAGGTCCGTGTCCACATCTTCGTTTGATCTCATGGTCGTCAGGGTGTCTGCATAGTATAGATTGACATATTGTAACATGTCGGCTGCTGAACAGGCTGTGGGGGCTTCATTATCAAACGAATGCTTCAGTTCGATTATTTGTTACTGCGACCATCTTGGCTGAAGTTTCTGGAAGGTTTCCTTGCACATTTTATCATTTGTTTCTACTCCCTTTTCCTTTAGGAACTCCAACCATCTTCTCTGTTTGTCCTCCTGAATTTTATCCCATTCGACCATTTTCCTTTCTCATTCAGCTCCCCACACCATTGTTGAGATATGATGGGGTGCCTTTCCATATTCTTCTTTACCTCCTCTATCCTCCTGAGGCATTCGGCCTCTCTCATGTTTCTTGATCTCGTTAGGATACGTGACCAGACGTCCAAGATCCTGCAGGTGATTGCCAGACCTCCAGCCAGCCACTGTGCAGTTGAGTCAAAATATGGTCTAACCTCCTCCCATCTAGATATATGCCCTTCAATCAACTCATTAATTCCGGGTGCCTCGAGGACCTAACTATTCAAACAGAAGAAGCCCGTTCCTCGCTCTGCGCCTAGGCTCATTCGAATATCAAATACCACAGGTTTGTGGTATGAGATCGGGTTACCTATCTGTTGGACTGTAATCACCCTCTCCATTACTTGTTCACTGAGCACGAAGTAATATAGCCTTCTCTTCGTGACACCCTCTCTGCCTCTGTAGAGGTGCGAGTACCAGATGTATCCTGGCTCGTCAGGGTTGAGGACTGGAAACGAGTTCGTCGATGCTAGTTCCGTGCTAAACTCCAACAGAGCCCGGACATCCCCTTAGTCTCTTGAGGGAGAGCCCATGTGAAAGGCCTCCTCCAAGGACACATTCCAGTCCCCGACCAACATGAGTTTGTCTGCTTATGGTACATATCCCATTAGCTTCCCAAAGAACTTTGTTCTCTCCCTGACCTTCATCGACGCGTATACTGTCATAAATACCCAGACTTCACTCCCTATTTCGACTTCCATCCACACCTACTTTCCCCACAAATCTGCCTCTGCGTCTATTACGAGAGCTTGCATATCCCAGTGGAGCTGGATGCCTACTCCTCCCCGGGTCCCCTGAGTTGGGGCCCGCACTTGTGGGTCGTCCACCAGGTCTCCATGACTACGAGTAAGTGACCGAACCTTTAGAGTTCAGACATCTCAAACGAGGAATTTTCTCTCAGCCGTATCTTCCTACCTTGTGGGAGGAATTTTGTGCTAAGGTTGACTTCCGGATCATAAGTCTAGGATGGAAGTGTTCGGAGCTTGCAGATTTTAGGTGACTCTATATCCAAAGGTCACGGTCTAAGGAGGTATATAGGCATGGATCAAGGCACAAAAGGCACACAACCATGTGAGAGACTGATAATGGGTTACTAGAGGGATGAGTGAGGACTCCTGACGTGTGCTGGCCATGTCTATCTGTCTGTACTTTTTTAGACTATTACGAGTTTTCACTTTTCCCTCATTTACCTTGTCTCTGTCTTGAGCTTTATTTGCATTGACTTTGTTTGATGATTATGTTTTTCTGATGGTCTTGTCACAATTCTTAAAATTAGTAAATTGCTAAAATTGATAACATACATGGCACTGCAGAAATTCATGATTATTACTTGCATAATCTTTGTAGTTCCGAATCAAAATAAAAGATTCATGAGACTGGGGACCGGCGAAGACCGCAATTGAAGGGCCTCGCTCGAAGCCGGATGCACACAACAGGAAGGGATTTGCTTTATTTAAATTATTTATTTATTGTAATCATAATCATCCAAACCGTACGTGACAACCTGTTGGCTTGCTGGTCGCCTGAAGCGCCCCATGTGCGTCACAAGCCTAGCCAATTAAAGTCATCGTACACTTGCGTCGTTGCGCGAGTTCACTGAGTAGCCTGCTGACCGCTAGGGTCAAAGGCCATCCGATTGCCTACCATGCCATGCAATAATGCGCGCTCACACTCTACACATTTTACTCATGCCTATTCTGCCATAATCATACTTCTTGAATGACGTTATGGTCGAAGTAAGTGTGTGGGGTCATGCCCACTGCGCTTGCCCGTTTCAGCTCGCATGGTTACAATGGAGGCAACGCATGGGTTCACAGCCCAGCGCCTCCCCTTACAAGAGCGGCATCTTTTATACACAACCATTTTACCCTACCTTGCCTCACGTTGAGCGATCCGCAAAAATACAAGTTAATACTCTTGTAAGGGTATTTCTCTATTAGCTCCGACACCTGTCACCGAAGAAGCAGCCCCCCAAAAGGAAGGGGCTCGAAAACGCGTTCATGGATGTAAGCTCGTGCGTCACATCCTGCGTCCCTCGTCCACCTCCCTCAGGTCCGCGGACCTAGAACAGTGACCCCCAAGTTTGGCCAAGCTCACCTGTTACCGAAGAAGCAGCCCCCCAAAAGGAAGGGGCTCAGAAACTCGTTCATGGATGTAAGCTCGTACGTCACATCCTGCGTCTCTCGTCCACCTCCCTCAGGTCCGCGGACCTAGAACAGTGACCCCCAACTTTGGCAAAGCTCACCATTCGAGTCCCTTCTTCCCCTCTCCTAGGTCCCTGTCTGCTCCACAACATATGTGTACATCCACCCCTAGGGTCGTTTGACCTTCTCCACCCCGCTTCCGAAACTAGACCTAGAACAATGCTCCCAGGGTTGGTCAAGCCCACCATCCATCTCCCCCTCTCCCAGCTCTCTGAACATTTGACTTGCTGCGAATTTGACAGGACAAGAGCATGCTAGAAAAGGACAAGTGACGGGATATCGATTGCTAGCACAAACTACCCAAGATGCTTGCTCAAATTCACTATTGTTTTACGAGATGAACCTGGTGCAATTGCCTAACCCCCCAAACAATAGATAGTGTGCGATCATTTGCTCCTGATCAAGTCCGAAAGCAGTGTTCCAGGAACCCATCCAAGGAAACTCCACAGTCTATTTGCCATGCTAGGTCGGGTATCAAATGTGTTCCATCACTCTTGCTTGCCATATTGTTACATCGAGCAGCGTGCTACCGACTGATCACACTATCGTCTTCACCCGAATAGAACGCCCTGTCATTAAAGCTGTATTTGGGTGACTTTCAGGGTAGATACAACTATAATAACCCGATGTTCTATTCGGGTGAAGATGATAAGACTTTCCCTGTGTAATTGACTGCAATTGCACCCATACCTAACGAATCTGTCTCCAATCACGTCCACAGGTCAGTAAAAAAAAGTGTTAGTGTGAGTATGCCCCGAGCTACTATTCTTGTCTCAAAGAGAATGTTGATAGGCTACCCTACAGAAAAATGCACAGCTACACTAAACAACCGAACATGCTCATTCAGCACAATCTGTGGGCTGAAAATCATCACAGAATATACCCTTCGAGGAAAGGGACCGGTGTCTACAGATTGGGGACGCCTTCCTGATGCAATAAAGTTGCAGGTTGTCAAAATCCACGAGAAACCGGTCTATTTGTACGACCTCTGTAAGTCGAGCCACTCCCTTTCAAATTGGTGGTTATCTATCTTAACGTGTATTGAAGATCCGTTGGCCAAAAAACGTACAGACTGATGGAGCGGCACAAGCGGGCAAACAACATCGCTCTCCGTAAGCGACCGTTGCCTCATGCGAATAGCACACGGGACGTTACTCGACCGTCACTCTCGCCGCCGAGACGAGATACGGGAAAACGAGCCGCCCTCCTCTTCCACGGAGGAATGGCTATGCCCGAAGGCGGTTTCGTTCTCCTGGTAGTCAATAGCTATGGTAGGTCATAGGTTGGTACAAGGAGAAGTCCTATTTGGGATACACGCCCGCCAGACACGCTACTAGGGACACTACGTAGTACGCCAATTCCGCTCGTAAATACTTGGGCTGAAGCAACTCAGCCATCCGTCCTCAGCATGAAGCTCACCCGGGGAAGTACTAAGAGTTAATAGCGGGAGGTGATTTACTCACTCGATCAGCCAGGAAGGGAAGTGAGGGGTAAAAATATCTACGGCCGAATAGTAGGATTGGAATTACCAGAGAAATTGAGACTCAGGGACTCGACATCTCGTCATTGTGTTACATTAATTACCTGGTAGGGTTTCTCCTGAATTTCTCCTGCCGTAATGTGTTTTCTCCAGGCAATTACCCACAGCCTGCCGGAGATCGGACCAACGGGGCAAAGGGCATCATCAGTCTTTCGAGGCAGGTCGATGTAGAAAGCTTGGTTATGCCAGACAAGGTAAGTAATGACAAAGATCACTCGAATTGAGCCGAGTAAAAATGTCGTCCCGCATTTTCATACGGGGTCTGACAGTGAATTAGTACAACAGTATTGAAGTTATCGTCTACAGTATTCTGCTCGTCGAACTTAATGCATGTCGGAAGGACGGGAAGGAAAGTACTGAGATACTGGAAGTTAGGCCAGAGGTAATCGCAGTAACGGAGTTAGTACTTCACGATTTCACTGGGAACACAAGGGGTGTTGGTAATCTAGCACCGAGCTGCCTCCAGTGAGCTACTCACCAGACTGACCACCTGGACTACTGGGCAGAGCAGGAATTATTGTAAACACCGGAGTTTAGCCAGATTCACGTACGGAGTGAGAGGTAATTAGGAAATTGGTATGCCATAAGTAATATCCAGCAAACAAAGAAACTCGGTCCCGGAGGAAGGATAAAGAGGTAGGGTGAAGGAGAGGTCCCAAGGCCTCGCCTCACCAAGGCACCGAATGAGCTCGAGAGGGTAAGGGAATCAATAGGCCTTTGTTACGATGAGGGAGTTTTCCCTTATGATGAAAGCATTGGGACGGTAGTAGAAGATGAGGAGGGAAGTCTGCCCTTATGACGAAAGCATTGAGACGGTAGTAGAAGATGAGGAGGGGAGACGTTTTGTAGTGAACGAAGCGGTTAACAAGGTGAAGGAGCAATGGCTGAAGGAAATGCCAGTCATAATAGTGAACTTCCAGGGTAAAGCCAGAAACCTGTCACGAGCGGTTAAGGAGGACCTAATCAAAGCGTATGAAGACGGATGGACTACAGAAAGGCCCTTCCAACCAGAGGTAAGATGGGGCAGAGTGAAGTTCGAAATTCAGAATGATGCCTCCTATGTGGCCAAATCAAAGGATATTGCCACATGGTTGATTAAACAGAAAGAACTCAAGATCAGGCTCGAGGACAATAACAAATATGTAGTTACCTTTAAGCCAAGACTATCAAAGAAAGAAATGCAAGACCTGCATTTGCAGGAGGCAGAGTCTAGATTCTGGATCATGGCATTAAGAGTGTTGTTAGATGCTTACTACTTCCTGAGAAGCGCAGTGATAGGTTTGTTTGGGGAGGTTCTCTCAATGCATCCGCCGAAGTATGACAGGGACCGCCCAAAGATGACGAACGTGAAATTCGACATGCCGCCAGATTCTCGACCAAGTATTGACGACAACTTGGTAATCCAATCCCTGGAAGGGGATCGCTGGACGATGGACATTGTAACACCCTACACAGACAGGTGTCGCCGCTGCCGATGATACTATCACACTGAAGATAATTGCCCAAGACACAAATAAGTCCAGGAGGGGTGACGAGGCAATGGATAAATGAAGGGAGGGCACAATGCGAGGTACCGTTAGCATGTGGAAAGCCAGGAGCGCTCGACCCAAGGAGACTCGGACAGAACGGGAGGGAGGCATACTGCAAGACCATCACTTGGGGTCAGACATCCTGAGATCCCGAGGACAAACGGGCAAAGGGAACCCGACAGTCTATGCGTCCCAGGATGCAATTCGAGGGCTGAGGGGATAAATGCTCTGCTCGTCAGGACAAGTACGCGGTGAAGAGAGGCGAGCTCCAATTTCAGAGGGACACATCACGGGACAAGCGGAAAGACCACGACAGGAACTATAGGCAAATGGAGTAGGCAGTCCACATACCCAAGAGAACGAGTCGATTCGAAGATTGCAGAGATGGGGAGACACTCAAGATCAGGAATCAATCCACTCTCTGTTACCCCCATGGCGTCCAAGGGAAGATTGACCGATGAGAAACGATATGGGCCCCGCCTTACCGGCAGGATTGCTCGAGGTCGTAGGGGAGGGACCGACATACCACAATCAAGCACACATACAATGGTAGGATCAATATGTACGTCACCAGGGAGTCAGGTGGGGAGGACGACTCCCACACTTCAGCGCAGAACCACAACATGCAAACCACTTCCAGGTTGAGCACCCCCTCCCCGGGTACCCATCAGAAGCCTATGATTGGAGAAACTTTGCGTCACGGGTTCCAGGCAGAGGATTGACCTCTCCAAATCCCCCAGGACGAGATGAAAAAGGGGGTTCTAACAGGCGGTCTCTCAGAGGCAACAACCGATGGGACTTAAGGAGGGAAGGGAGTTGAAGAAATAGGGGAGATGCAAAACAACCATGGCGGAGTAATGCAGCGGCTACATATCCAGGGATCAGACGAGATGAAGGGAGTCGGAAGCAGCGGGGCCAAATAGATCACTCAAGAAGGGCGAAAAGAACTCAGGAAGAACTCCCAAGGACACCCGAGTCTTCTCAGTCGAGAATCCGATGGGGAAGCGAATGGTACATTGAAAATCATGGCGAAAACAACAAATCATGGGAGTCGTCTTCGCTTGACAGCTCAACTGCCTCGGGTCTCAGGAAGCAAACAGATTGGGAGGAGGATAGTAGATGGACCGCGGATAAGGGTAGGCGGGCCGAAGCACTGGGAAGAAACCAAATGGAAACAGTGGAGGGATGCCTGGTATCGATCCTCTGCACAAGATCGGAAGACTCGGAAGAGATTTTCTTCCTGGCTCCGACAAGCAAGGAGGGAGTGCTCAGATCCCTTCCTCATTGGTTGTTCGCTCCCCGACCCCAGATATGAACATAGAGACAGTGAGGGACCTCTATGAGATACACGTTCCTGTGCCTCACTCCTCGATCTTCAATGGCAAATGTGATTGTCGAAACAGTCTAGGGTTATAGCAAATTGTACTTTCCGTTGTCAGTTTATCTTCATTTAATTTTGATTCATGCAACATCATATATTTCACTTGCTCATGTATCCAGGTCTTCAGTCTCCTCTTTTTCATCCTTTCGTTGGTATCCCCGAGCCCCTGCACGTTCCAAGTTGCTACTTTAATCTTGTTCATTCTCTTCTACTCACTCCGCCTGATCTTGGATGCGCGGTGTGACCTTCTGTACTCTTTGTTGAGCAAGATACAATTGCCCTGTTCTCCCTGAGTCTCTCGATTGATGCCCTGAACTTCCTCTGGAGGAGCTCACTCTTGAGGAGGACCGCCAGTCTTCAATCAGGCTTCTGGTTAAAAAACTTGAGTGAAAGTTTTCCTCGTCCCCCATCTTATAATTTGCATTAACGAGAACTAAAGCACTATGAATCTTCCCCGGAAGCGGCCATGCGCGGCCATGAAAAAAAAATAAAAAATATAGAAAAAATGTTATGCAGAAAAATATATTGAATAATTTTTGCCTTGTGGTCATATCCAACAACTTTACCGAATTTAAAATTAAAAAACACATAAGGTTCATAGCTTTTCTTAACAAAAAAAACAAATAACTTTTGTCTCAGAAAAATTAATTTTTGAATTTTTAAAATTCAAAGATGAAGTCAAAAAATAAAATAAAAAATTGCGCAATTTAGATCTTGAAAAGATCTACAACACCATGTTTGCTTGTTTTTTTTTATAGATTTTTTTCAAGTTTAAAACAATTTATGAAAGTCGCGGCCGCACCCAACCGCAGTCGGAGCCGCGACCGCGGGTGTACATAACTAAAGCAGATACCCCGGGCAGAACCTGAATTCCTTCAAGCTCGTGCATATTTATTTCCTTGAGAAGATCCATGTGGAATCTCCTTACTCTTGTCTGGTTAAGTGCTTCTACTGCTTCAATTGGTATGCGATTTTCGCCGGTGAGATATACCTCTTGGTCAGGTCTACCAAATCACCCCAACAAAAACCGTCTGTGAGAGAGAAAGGAATTGGAGGCCTGGGATAGTATGTGTAAAGCTTGGGCCCAAAGCTACGGATCAGCTTTGTCCCATTTTCATCAAGCTCCCTCTCTCTCTCCTTTAGGTAGGAGGTTGTCGAGATCCAGACCAAATCAAAATGTTCATGACCCTCATTCCCTTTCTTCACATAGGGTCTCATATCATGGATAGTGTCGTCGACGAAACTGGTGAGAACCTTAAAGACCGTCGAACCCCCTTGCTTGAAACCAACAACACTCACGTATTGATATCGGAATGCATCTTTGGAGGCAATCCTGTTAAGAGTGGCCAAAATCGACCTCTCGATCGGGAATGACTGAACCACATTCATATGCAGAGGTGGATACTAAGACCCATCTCACTGTCTTTTGATGAGAGCACTGTCTGATTGATACTGATCTCTATGTTTTTAGATGAGAACAATGTCTGATTGATACTGATCTCTGGGTCAAATGGAAATGACTGAATGCTGATTAATTCTGACTAAAATTTTCGGGTAACTCGAATGACTGAATGTTATTGAGATAACAAGTCACTGAATGTTGATCACTTAGTAGCGAAATGCTAAGAAAACTGCAGATTGTTGAGTGACATTTGTTAATTGAGATGCTTATGGGGTTTTCAGGAGAAGAATCCGAGCATCCTTGAGCTCACTTGAGCCTTGTCGTGGCCTGCTCCACCGTCTGTAGCATCGAGCCAGTGCTGTGCAGCTTGCCATCGTGACCATAAAATAAAACACATATTCGATGTACTTTTTTCCTCCGGCCATTCCAACTACTAGTTCCCTCTGAACCTACATATGAGAGTTCGTGTCATGACAAACCTCTTCTCATATCCTTCTATCTTGTCTCTGCTAGATCTGTACTTCACAACTAAGACCTCATCATTTCTCATGATTTCCTCCACGCTCCAGAACTCAAGTGATGAATAGCGTAGAATGCGAGTGACTTTGTTTGTTGATGCTGGTTAGGATGTTTAGTAGCTACCGCACAGGTCGTGCGCTACTACTGATCGAATGTTAAATCAAGGTCTGGTTTGCAGGGTGACAGCTGGCCTAACGCGGTTTAATTGAGAGCAGCCCACACCGACTCACTGATCGGGAGTGACTATACTGCATTCACGTGTAGAAACGAGCACTGAGACTTGATTTGAACATCTCTGATGGAAGTACTCACCGATTGAGGTCGACTTGAGAGCGAATTGACAGTGACTACGTGATGATTAACTTTGGTGTCTGATCTCTGTTGCGAAGATGTGGGATAACTCACTCTGACAATGTCAGAAACTCGGCCAGAGTCCATGAAAGAACATTGTGAGAGCGTTTGGGTCAACTGTTACCTATACAAACCGATGCCAATATTGAAATTAAATGCCAGGGGGGGTGGCTTTTTGTCTATTGTTGATAATACTGGTGAACATGAAAAGGTGTGCTACTCGTAGTATTTAACAGTTTTCGAGGGTCCTTGAAGAGATTCCAAAGGTGGGTTTTGCGTTAGTCTAAGACCGCCAGACGCTGGCCGTCTCATTTGATCTTTAGATGGTCTCAAGAGACGAGACTGTGTTATGCCCTCTCCCGTCGGGCCTGTAGATGTAGAGCACAAACTCTATGAACTTACCAGTCCTTCATCTGCCTAGGGAAACAAGAACCATCTGTGGGAACTCCGCTTTCACTTACAACATGAAAAATGTACTAGGCTCTTAGTCTGAGTGCGGCGCACCGAATAATGGGACATGATCTCAGTCGGGCATAGCCCACGCTCATGTACCATGCACTATTCACAGTCTCAGTCGGCACGGTGCGCCTAGTCGAGTTCGCTAAAATAACTTTTACTCAAACTACACTAAGAGGTAATACAGGCAACAACCTTCTTCGAATGAAGTACATCATACCACCAGAGAAAAACTTCACTTGACAAATTATAGTTGATGGCTAGTAGTAGTCATCCACACTCATAGGTGCGTACACAACAACACAGGTTACAGTCTTCTTAAGTAGTACATAAAAGTGTTACTGAGTACAGTCACCGACCATATATAGCGCTTAGCATCAACGGGTGCCTCTTTGTTTGAATGGTGGGTAAGCACCGACCAATGATGCTTACCTTTGTAAAGAGCACACAAATAATCACCGGGACGTTATCACGTAGCCCGTCCTATCCAAGTAAATCCGAGGGTATTCTTATCGGCGACTCTCCGAATGGATTCTCAGCTATAACTGTACTAGCCGCATGCCCACTCGAATAATGAACAGTGCATTCGTCAATGGCAGCTTCCCCTGTGAGCTTTCTCTAGGAGAACTAGCAATGACAGTAGTCACTTGTTCGGACAATATACGAGATCCCATTAGCATAAGGTTTTTTATATCAGTCGGATGATGCTCAGGTCCCTGTTGGTCCAGCCAAACTTTGACAGTGAGTGGCCGGTAATTAACCATGACTGAGTCTTTGATCAACCGGGGCTCAAATGAGAGTCTGGCTCAAATAAAAGTAGTACGTAACTAGAGTCAATTCTCAATTAAACTTAGTGCAGGACACCGCTGACTTGAACCGGTTTCAAAATTCTACCGGGTTCATGTTAGTCGTAAACCCCGCTTGAAAAATACTCGTAGAGCGATCGATGACAGGCCTCATTCGTGTAAAGCGAGTACCAATGGTCGGGGAAAATACTCTGATGCTGCCAAAGTTGCGAGGTGATGCATGCGGGGAAAAATGGACTTAAACGAGTTTGATTGAGAGAGAAATTTATCGAGCGGGACGAGTGATAACCTAATTAAAATTTGTGCTTAAAACACTCTTTCGCACTCTTCAGTTTTCATCCAACAGATACTTTATCAAAGAGTAAGCTACTCTTCGCAACAATGCTTGCTTCTTGCCCATCAACCACAACAAGAAAAGGCAGGGTACTTCGGAAGTCGTGTTCGAGCCGTCGCTTTTCTCGAGAGTAGCTCGCTCGTTTCCCTTAGATTCATCTGCCTCTTACTTGAAGTGGGTGACAAGGTCAAGTTCAATTAACTAATCAATGATCAAACTCACTTTCAAGATTTGACTTGATTAGGATATTAGGATAAGGCAATAATTTCAGATATCGGCAGTAACTGTTTTCATGCAAATCAGGTTGGACGTCTCACCAAGCCATCGACTAATTAAAAATAGATTACCAATTTTGACGAATCCAACTTCAAGTTGTCGCCTTGATCCTGATTTCTGACCTCAATTAACCTTGGTATACGAACTCCAAGAAAATCCTTCAGCAATGAGAGAAAACAACACTGCCAATCAAGTTGCATCAATTGACGATACATAAGAGAAAGATAGCAACCGCATAATTCAAAAGCTCAGACCAGGGAATAAGACGACCCGCTCCAGGGTTCGTATCAGGGGTAGACACAGTCTTATTCAACACGGGGAAACCGAGTTTTCGGCTCAAATCAAGAGTTTAGTGTTTAACACGCCCGATCATTATCCGAGTGATTAGCTAAAGTCAACGTCATTGACGGTACGAAACCATAGAAAGCTAGCAACTACCAGTACCTCCTGTCGTATGAGCCAATAAAATGATGACTAGTTAACCGGCAACAAACATATGCACGAAACCGAGTCACGATATGCACTCAACTACGCCTCTCCAGAGTACTCGTGCTCGCCACCAACATGACTCATCACATCAGTCCTCGATGCCTACTTGTATCACCCTTGTATTCCAACATCATTTACTACCGAGGCAAAGTTCACAACTGGAAGGGTTGCAACTAGAGTGCCTGTAGGCGTAAAGGCGCCTATCCTACACCTAGTGTTGGTCTCTTGCTGACGAAAACCGTGATAAGAAAGCAAGCGATTTAATATAGAAGTAGCGTAGAAAGCGACACAAACTCTTGAAGTTCACTTTGAGAGGCTTTCAACCAGGAATCTAATCGACCGAAGCTCTCTACAAATATTTTATTTTATTCACTTTGGCACCCCTCTCTCGTCAACTCTTTCTTGTCACAACCCAACTAACCTTCCTTGGAGACGAAGAGAGACATAGACTGTGTGTTGTCGCGATGACGTCAACATACAAATTTGTGTGGGCACCTCTCAAGAGAGTCTGACTTGTGCAGCTGCCACATGTCGCTAGCGTCCCAAATGTCTTCGTTGCCTGCTCTCAGTCGTATCTGTCCCTCGACCCCAATCATCTTGGGCAGGTTCCACATCGAAGTGGACTGCATCTGCGGTATTTCGCATGCATGACTGTCTCGAGAGACTTATGCCAGTGTCACTGTTCCTCTCAGGAAGAGTTTGCTCATACCCAGCATCCTCGCCAATCTCGCGGTCCAGGGATCTCTTACGGGTTCAGCGCCACAACCGATTGTGTTGTGGCTATGACGTGCGAGGGCAGACGTCAACCGACTTCTTTTCCATGCGTCACGTGTTCCCCCTTTTTCGAAATTAGCACGCACCTCCTTGCAGCCTCCCCGCAATTTTCACGCTCGCCATGATTGGTACACCGTTAGGCCAATTACATATAGACTGCACAAAGTGCATGCTCAAAGTCTCACTTTAGGACCTAGTCGTGATGACGAGAAAAGTATGATGCTCTTTCTTCTCTGAGCAATGATCGGGAATCCTCCATTCTGCCTCGCTTGTACCGGTTGGCCCAGCCATGAGATTGGAGGTTTCGCCCACTTAAAGCGTGCGTCAACCAATAAGGAGAAGGCACTGTTCTCTTTCTTGTCTGACTTCAGTGTATACCCTCTCTTGCCTTCCCTCTCTTGATCGTGATTGCCCGTTCCCCTGTAACCACATAGCGGCCTTAGTCTCGTTGTTGTCGTGAGCTGGCCTCCGGGCCGTCTTCCACCACTTCAACAGGTGGATGGTCCCGACGCTGTTGATCCAGTCTGTGCGAGGACTGGGTTTCCACGCCCGAGTTGCTCACTTCACTCTCGGCCTCCGTATCGCGGTTCAGGTGCAGGTGTTCCCTTTCTGACGTATCAGTTGAAGTCTTTGCCTCTAGGTACGAGACGGTCACCTTTACCTCCTCTGTGACCCCATCCCTCCTGCACCTTCTCTTGGTCCGATTCTTGGCCTTTGTGATGGCCACCTGTAATCCCTGGTCCGCCCTGCACCTTCTCTTGGCCCGATTCTTGGCCTCAATGATGGCCACCTATAATCCCTGGTCCGCTCACATGTCGTCCTCTTTAGCTCCCTCCACGTTTATCTTCAGCCTTGCCTCCAGGTTGCAACGACTGTGGTCCAAGATGGTTGTCACCATAGGTCCGTCCTCAGCCACCAGATCCCACCTCCAGAGGAACTGGAGGTACTTTGGTCTATACTTGTGTAGGCCGCTTCGGTGAGTCATAGTCGTGCACTTTTCCAAATAGCTAGCACTTGGTACCCGATACACGCGCACACAAGTAGCTCTTCTGTCTGAACACTTTAGTGCTCCGTCCTTCTGCCTCAGGCTACCCGCACTAATGCTGAAGTTTCTAATGTGCATTTACCAGCTCGTAACTAGTAGCGCAACAACCTCTATCTTTATAGGTCACACTCCCTGTACTCTAAAAAGGGTGCTTAGTAGCACTTTGGGCGATAAAAATCTATCAATTTTAAAATAACACTTTAATCAGTAACAATAATAATAAAAAGGGAGAAGATAGAAATAGGTGAGTTGATCAAGGCAGGCACCCACTTTGATCGTGACCTGCAGTGTTTTCAGATTAGCCTGAGAAGACTAAGGTCCGCTTGCAATAGTCCCATAATGGGATACCGACGGACACTTTCCTCCCCTCAAAACATGTCGTTGGCCTGCCCTTAATGGGTACCCGTATCCGATGGCAAGGAGGGGACTCATGACCTTCCACAAAGTGATAGGTCTCCTACCAATGCGGTCGCAGGTGCTCCCATTTCAGGGGACTCATGAAGTAACACTCTGTTGGTCAAGGCTACAAGAGCAAAAGCGAAAAGTCGGCTACTTCAGGCCACTCGTTTACGAACAAAGTTCAAGATTGAGCCGTTTGTTCCGTGCGAAATGGCAGAGGGAGGAAGAATTTAAAATTCATGAGAACTAGATAATTCTGAGAAATGATAAAGAAAAGAAAAAATTAAAGGATAATTTCTAGCATCGTGCCTGTTGAGAATCGCCAAATTATATATATTTCTAAAAATCGTGGTCTGGATTTCACCACAGGTATTAAAAGTGACGTTCTGCTTTTCAATTTTCCTCCTTCTTCCCTTGTTTTTCTTTTCTTTAAATTTTTTATTTTTTGGGTCTTTGCAATCACTTCGCCTATCCTATAACCTTGGCAGTAAGGGTTTGGCGCGCGGTTGAAAGGACTGCACCACTTTTCCATTGTTGCATCCCTAGGCGAACCCAGCGGCAACCACGACCACAGGCCGATCGTGCTCTGTTGTACAGCAGGGCGCCGAACCTGCGTGGACCAATGGAAAACCTAGTGGCGCACCCACCTTTTTGTCGATGGTAGTGTCGACTGAATTGGTCTCACAACGAAGTGCAGCCCAGACAGACCCAAGATACCGCGAGAATTTATGAGCAAGTACCCAACATACAGTGGAGGTTAGGGGAGCAGATCTTCAATGCACAACGGAGGTACGCGTGCAGACACCTGGTACGCAGCGATACGCAAGCAGACACCTGATACACAACGTGGTACGTGAGCAGATGCCTGGTACGCAGCGGAGGGCCTAAACACTGCGCCTTTCGACATGATTCCAAACCCCTGCCCAACGTCCTTGCTGGGCCAAAAAAACGGCTCTTCAATTAGTATAAGACGAACAACGACCTCTAGCACACTCATTCGTTTTCACGGTGACCCACTGAGACGTTTTGCGACGCACTTTCTTTTCTCATAGTGCAGCAGTGTCGTGCGATCGGCGTTCTCGCTTCCCTCCTGCTTCCTTAATAGTATTGTCCCCCTACTCTCACAGTTTCTCTTAGTCTATCTTTGTTGCATCGTACCTTCCCCTTTTTCCAATTATAATTTTCTTCTTACACCATGCCTGAACCACGTCGGGGACAGGAAAGAGGGAGACGTGGAAGATGAGGGAAGGCTCCATAGGAGTCAGTGTCGTGTGCCAGAAAGCACATCATTTCGGAGGAGGAGGAAGAAGAGAGTTATGGGTATGTGACTCACCTAAGGATCTACTTACGCCACTCATTTCCTGGGTGGTATGAGAGAACTCTGTCCCCAACGAGGATGGAATACTATCAAAAGAAATATGAGGCGTGCTACGACGTTCCCGACACTTCCTCCCCTTCATATTCCCCTACAACACCTACCACACCAGTAATAAGTCAGGCATTAGTGCCTGCACCTTCGCCTTGTATCCCATACGTGACTCCTTCTCTGCCCTAGATTAATAGTTGCACCCTCTACTGTATTTTCTCTCTCCTCGTTTTACTCCAGATAGAAAGCATAACCATCCTTTATACCTTATATAAGCGCGATGTCTTTTCCCTGAATTTTTTGCTCTTTTCTTTTCTTGATTTCTCAATCCATTCCATACTTCCTAGTGTCCCTGGCTTAAGTGTTTGAATACCTTGAGGCTGGGGATGTAGGTTCCTCGTGAATCAGACCACTTTGTCAGTCACCAAATAATTTAAAGAAGGATCATCTCTCGATTTTCTCATTTGCAATTGACTTGGACTTTTCATTGTCTTGAAGTTTGAATTATCCCTGAACTTCTACAGTGAAGAAGTTACCTCATTTCTCATTCCAGATCGTGACTTCAAGGATACTGTCAATCTGGCATTAGCACTGTGGACACTCGTTGTCAACAATATCAGGGGTAAGGTATACCAGACCTTTTTTTCTGCTCTCTGGTCTGAGTGAGACGTCTTCTCAACTTCTCAAGCAACTGGGGGGATACCACTGCAAACCCCATTCTCTTTCTCTGATCTGAGTGAGTCATGTCCTCAACTTCTCATACAGATAAAGGGGATACCTAACCCCTTTATTTTTCTATAGTCTGGGAGCTTCAGACGAACCTGCATGAGCCTGCAAAACAACAAGTTTCACAAACCACCAAGCATGATCTCAACAAACGAACTCTCTGATAAGCAGCAGTCAAGCAGTAATTATTTAGGATAAATAAAATTTAAAACCCATAATAAAATAATAAATAAATAAATAAATAGTTCAAATAGTTATCCGTACCCAAAAAGCATTGATTGCCTTGGTTTCGGCCCACCACTGGCCAGGGGAAACAAACCTTCCGTCAGCATGACATCCCTCATTCGCCCTACCTCAGGCCACAACTAATCAGACCATTTGTCTTAATAGTCCCTTTAACCTGCCTCCAAGTCAAGACTACCATACCCACTACTCGAGTATAGTGACCCTTTGGCGCACCTCGCGCCAAGACATCCAGACCATAGAGGGTCTGGTCACCCTATGACAGTAGACCTCTCGTCAGTCCAACTGTCCCGTACCCGGATTTGACTACTGTGGTCGGTGACCAACTCACCCACTAGTTTTTGGCCTAGGGCGTTGGCTGCCCCGCCCAAATTTTTAAACGTAGAACCCGATCTAACTACGACTCCAGGCTCTGGCGAACCTCACTGGATTGCATCATTTGGTTGTGGTAGGGTTCCAACTGACTCCTTTTGACCTCATAAGCCAAACTTTCGGAGTCTTAACCTCAGTCAACTACGAAATTCGACACTCGCGTCGAGGACCTGCTAGCCCCGACAATCAACACATCTTAGGTTAGAGAAGAAAACCTCAGGCACAAACAGTCAAACAAGCATGTCAAAACCCACAAGCAGACTGCCCACTGGCATGCCCCAAGCAACAAGACAAACATTTTTCAAGAGCCGTTTTTTCATCTCAAGAGACACTGTACAACAACAACCAACAACCAACAATGTACTTCCAAGAGACCTCCCTTCAGCCTCAAGAAATACAAAGTGTTGATCCCAGAGAGGTCCCTTCTCTCGTCTGAGAATACTCCCAAGATACATCCCGCCAACCTCAAGGAAATATAGAGATACTGGTCCCAGAGAGGTCGTTTCCCTCATCTGGGGCAGAAGATGGACAACTTAGTCAAGAAACACGAAGTCCCTCTGCTGACAACTTTTTGGTCAAGCAAAGTTAAACTTTGTATGCCTATCTTCTTAAAAATTTCCTTGGACATGCAACTCAGTCGGAAGACACAAAGTTCCCCTACTGACAACTCTCTCGTAAAGTAGAGTTGAACTTCTCTACACCCGTCGAACTTTCCTCTTCGTTATGAAAATAACACTGCTTACACTTTGAAGTGTCACTGTCACAAGTTCTCTGAACTTGATACCACACCCGTACTTAAAAATGTGATGTCTCATCTCTCTCTCACTGCAACTGCACCTCACAGTTATTCTCCCACTCAGGAATCTGATACTCGTGGATCGTCAGTGTCTTGACATCAATAATACTTTAATCTCATTAGTATTGACACTTGCATAAATAAGAAAATTAATTCACACGCAAAAACGAACATAAATCATCTGAAGGCTCTTTCCTTAGTCTCTCGTGTCAAGATTGACACGCTGAAAATTGACATACTGAGTTGACAAAGCAATAATAATCAGAGTCCGCTGAGACTTCAACCCTGCAGTGTTTTATGGTTTCATTACAATTTTTTTTGTTCTCTGGAATTACTCTCTTACTGGATAACTGAACTTTCTTTCCTCTTTTTGTGACCATTGTAGAAATCATATCAGAGTTCTTGAAGATGAACTTACGAAGTCTTGACCCTGGTACCATATCATGAACTCTTGAGTCATCAATCTCAAATATCTTATAGACTTTGCCCTTTGCTTCACCTGTAATTTTGTAGGGACCGAGCCATCTGGGATCTAAACGTTTAGTCAACTGAGTTTTCAGAGAATTGTCAAACAAAAGAACAATGTCACCGATCTTTAGTTTCTCTTTTCTTATGTACCTCTTCTTGTTTCATCTTTCCAGATCCGATAATCTGTTGTTTGTCATTCTCTCCGCAGCATACATCATTGTTTGACAAACTTCTGATATTTGTCTCCTTCTGATCTGAAGAAGCTCTGAAAGAGAGTATTCTCTGTCACTCTCTTTACTTTACCATGTCTTGACTACACTCTCAAGAGATAAAGTAGCATACCGACTATACCACAGAGTGAACAGAGCATAACCAGTAGTTCTCTTGATAGTGATGTTATCATCATAGACTGCAGCTCTTAGTACTTTTTGTCATCTACTAAGATCACCTTCACACCATTTAGCCAATGAATCTTTAAAGGTTTTATGACTCCTCTCAGTTGACGTATCGAATTCTGACACTTAGTCTAAAAATGGTTATTCTTACAGTCTCATTTCTGAATTCATATCCTCTGTCTGAAACAAACTCTCTGATGAAGAGATATCTGAGATGAATTTCCTTTATCCAATCAGTCACTTGTTCGTTTGTTTTCCTCTTCAAAGTCCGTGCCTCAATATATCCAATTAAATTATCTCTCATGTTCAATATGTATCTCATCTCACCTTTGCCTAGATGCATGGTGATAAGATCCAAATAAACTCGGTTGTCTGGTTCTACCAGGATAGAGAGAAATAAAGACCCATTCATCCTCATTGTAGATCTCTTATGACATAACATATATTATTTACAGAATTTGTAAATCATGTCTCTCGTGTTAGACCAGAAGTAAAGTTTAGTTGTCTTGTAATAGGTCGTTTCATCAGCTTTATGACCACTAACAACTTTTTCATGTAGAGCAAAAATTATTTATAGTTGTCTATCTTTCTCACAGATAAGTCTTAGTGGAGGCAGTCCTTCCTTACCGTCTACAAAGAGATGTCATTTCTTCAGCCTGAATTTATTCCTCAAATTTTTGCAGTTAAATTTTTTTATTCTTTCTTTTCCATTTTTTTTTTCAATCTCTTGGTAATTTTCATCATACCCCTCAAAGATTAAAAAAAAAACACTTCTTCTTTCTTTTCAACCTCTCCTTCACATTTTGATCTAGAGTTTTCTCTCAGTTCATGGACTTTCACAGTTGATGCATTGACTCTAGCGTACCAATCATTTTGTTATTCGTCTTTTTTTTTCTAAAGAGTTGACTCATAAACATATGCATCAGGGATTTCTCACCAACTGTCTCTTTCCTCAGGCCACAAACTTCACTTATAAGAGTTTGGTGCCTTGTAATCTTCATCATTTTCTTCATTCAGAAAATTATCAACATAGGCAGACTCTTCAGTAGTACCATCAACATTTTCATTTACTTCGGAAGAATAGTCTTTATCAATAGCAATGGTGCATCCCACATAGTGACATCGGTTATCACATCACTTCACTAATGGTTAACGATCATTAGAAATTTCAGAATGAAAGATTCTGGACTCTGAAATGGTTTGAAACCATTGAAATAGCCTAAAAACACTTAAGGTTAGTTGAGGAGTTTCGGGTGTTGGGGGTCAACTTGTATTTTTTTTTTCTTTTTAATGTTGTTGTGTCTCACCGAAAATTACCTGAAATGGTTGAAGTTTCTGAAAAAAGTTTCAGGTTCTCCCATCTAAATGGTTGGACGGGAGCATCGGAAACCACTTTCTGATTTTCGGCCACTTTAGGTTTTTTCATGACTTTCAGGTGGGGCCCTGAAACCGCTGTAATGACCTAAAGTGGCGGAAACTTCTGAAAGGGGTTTCAGGTACGCTCATCCAAAAATTTGGATGGGGGGACATGAAACCGCTGTTAGATTTTGACTCACTTCAAATTATTTCAAGAATTTGAGGTGGGAACCTGAAACCCCTGTAACGACCTAAAGTGGTTGAAGCATCTGAAAGGGGTTTCAGGTACCCACATCCAACCATTTAGATGGGGGGGACTTGAAACCGCTTTCATATTTTCAGCCACTTCAATTCATTTCAGGAGTTTCAAGTGGGGATCTGAAACTGGTATAATGACTTGAAGTGACTGAAGCTTCTGAAACAGGTTTCAAATCCCCTCATCAAAGTACCCAACACTTGTCTGAAGCGGCTAAAAATGACCTGTAAATAACATATGTTGTTAACGATCTCTCCATCCTTTGGGCATTGACCAACGAGCCGCTGTTGAGTACATCGACCCCCATCTTTTCTTGTAAAAGGTGAGAGTCATCTCGTCTACGTCGCACGAGACTTGAATAAAACAAAACGAGAGACAACTAGGAGACAAAACGTAAATAATCCCACGAACCACCGAAACGGACGTGGTTGCATTGTCACCTCGCGGTTCTGGTCAGGTGCGTCAACCGTACTTCTCGTGGTCTCCTACGACAGGATAGGTTTCCGTGAGGCACAATTTGCCTTCCCTAAGGGGTTGTCACCACCTTTACAGACATATCCCTACCGAGCTACTGACCCACGTGTAAAAGTTTTTACGTGCAGTCGTAGAAGTAGATCAACCGATGACATTTGATCGTTCGTTATAACATAGGTATGCATGGGTAAAACGCCATCTTGACACGAACGTCACTTTTTGCTTAAGACGTTGATCTCCCTAGCATGGAGCGTACGTCGGTCAACTATGATTGTCTCAACTAAACGTGAAAACCACAAGTAATCCTCGTCTTTTCGTGCATAGAAAAAAAAAAAAAAAAAAAAAAAAAAAAAAAAAA
>BFEA01000161.1:2714663-2753040 GCA_003427395.1 Chara braunii | reverse complement strand
AAAAAAAAAAAAAAAAAAAACGGCGAAAATACAATCTAATCAGAACAATATATTTGTACCAAATAACGGTCTTTCATATCTTTTCACACTTCAAGTCATTGGCAAAAATACATTGTCAAAAAAAACAACCATTCCATAAACACAACTAATATAGTTGACTGGTTCTTACATAAATAAGAGTACCGACGAAGTACCGAACCGACTTTGGCCTAGTTTAACTTATTAAATTAGTACACCAAAGTTGTCTTTCTCACCTATGATATGACCGAAAATCCTAAGCTGCAACGTTTGCTATGAGAATGACAAGAAAACAACGCTAACTCCCGTTTGACATATAGGTAGAATCTTTGACACATTTCAATAACCTTACGTTCGTTGTAGTGCTACTAGTTGAAAATACAGACAAGATCCATATGTTAGATCCCTCAGTCATGTTATAGACGGTTCAAGAGGAATCCTAACTCAGCAAGAATGTCCCTCTTCGCGCAGCTTCAGTATGTTGTCGCATGATGTGGGTTGGCTAATCATCAGCGCCCGATGATTAGCTCAAAGGTGTGCTTCATCTTCCTCTCTTTACTCCTGGTTTCATCATATTACCTTTGCTCAATTTATGAAATGGTAGAACCTAACGGCTCCTCATACTAGCGGAAAACCCCTACCGCTTCCCATGACTTGTCGTCCGCTCATGCCCAAAAATCTCTCGCTCTTGTCCAGGGCAGATTCATGACCTTGATCAACATGTGCGCTAACATTATTGTTTGCACACGTAATTACCCCTCAATGTCAAAGCACGATAGTGAGATCATCGAGGCAATCCGAATACTAGTATCAATCCGACGGTCCTAACTATGTGAAGTTTTTTTTTTTTTTTACGTTTACCTCGTGAAGCCAAGGTACAACGGCTCTCTCTATGGGATAGCAGGACGCACAACCTCTTCGTGACTCTGATGAAATCTCTGAAGGTCGTGCTTAACCGCAATACAGATGATATCCCTCGTGGGCCTGAGCCTCCAGTGAGTCAAGGCATGCGAGCTCGCCATCATCAAAAATCATAGTCGCGATGTGAGCGCCTTGCATGACCCGAACTATTCGAGTACCATAAAGTGCGGCTACCAGAAAGGCTAATCACCACATTATGGCTTGGAATGGTCTGCTCATCCCAAAGAAGTGTCGCGCCACGGTGTTTCGGATCCAAATGACGCCAAAGCAGTCGTTGAACGAGGTGATCTTGACAAGAAAATACTTCGAAACGGTAAGATCGCGCCGACCTCCGTCCATTTGTCCACAAGAGGAAATATATCAAGCATGAATCAACTCATAAATTCGAAGTTCCTCGCTCTCAAATTCATCAGTAGAAAAAACGTCTCGTCTGAACCGTTGAAACCTGTTATCGTGAGTTCGACGATAATGATGGATATAAGCAAATGGACTGTGTCGCTCACTAAAATGCAAGAGCATTGAGAAGTAAAACCATCTCACTTTTGAAGTCTCTCCAGTATACAGAAAGCAATTATCCCTATGAAAAATCAAGAGGTGGGATACTTCATCACTCCTCCGAGGTGCAAATCCGTATCGAATGATATGTCTTGCAACGTAAGTGCGAAAAAATGGCATTCGCGAGGGGTTTCTCAAACTTTCTTGCCAAAATCGCGATCTATCCCTCGCAGGAAAAATGATTATCGGATCATAAATCAACCGTTTGGTTCTCATCGTGTCAATCTCTTCCTCATTCGACTCTGACATTCATTCACTTGCGTACTCGCACGTATAGAAGAATGTCACTACTGCCGAAATATTTGGCATCTGAAAAGATTCAATAACCCCATTAGTAAACACCCATCCTGTCTCAAACTTTGAACACCTCTAACCTTAAGTTTTTTTCCCTTTACAACCATTCCCTCATTTTGCCAAACCAAATTGCTTCACACCCCGAGAAGTCATCGCAGGTTGCGCACCTCGAGCCAATAAGTGACCCCGTCAAAGGTTTGTCTATCTATAATTCGAAGCAGTTAACACGAATCAGTTTGAGAAACTCTATGTTGTCAAACAGACCTATGTGAGCATCGTAGTACAGGATAGGTTTGAGGTATAACCATCTAATTTTGTGGTCGTACTGTGCCCCCAACTCTCTGTCTTCAAACCCATAGATGATACTCGTGTCGACCTAATCCAAGCGTTGGGTTTGAACAAAACTTGGCTCAAAACTTTGTGGCTGAGTTGAGATAATAAATAAATAGGTTCGCGGGGGGTTCCTTGTCGTGCCGCGATTTATTCTCAACTCTCTCCCAGATTGAAACACAACGGCCGAGTCGTAAACCATACGACCAACCTGCTCTAAGTTCGCCTCGCTCCTTCCTACATGCACGACAACCTCCTTGTTAATGAACAAAACAATGACTGCCAGTACAGTACACATCTAAAAAGAAAACAAGAATAACCTTCGTGAGTAGCTAAGTGTAGATGTGCCGAATAGGCTTTTATTCTTACAACTCACCGCCTTTCCAACTCAACAGCTATCATTAGCTAACAATTCATAAGTCCGCCTCCCTTGAGCCTCTGTCGTAATCTCACGTTTCTTATGGCGAGAGTCTCTCGCAGCGGAAATGCCTACATGCGCTCGACTTCAAACTAATGGCGTAGCAGGCCGTGCTCCTTTTGACATCAGCCTAAGGCTTTCAGACCGAAGGTGACTCCTAAATATGGTCACCAGAAAGGTCTGTTAACTCAACCCTTCTCCCGTGTGCGAAAGTGGGAAAACTAACACTGACTCTTAACTATCGTTTGTCCCACTCTTTAGGATGTGGTCTGGAATATGCCTCGTCCTCGCCCGAGCCAAAAGCTCGGATCCTAGAAGTCGGACCGTCTCCACCGAATCGGCAAAGTACCCCCTTGTTAACTGGTTCACCCCGGGTCCATAACAAGGTTGGCTCCTAAAGCAGCAAAACCCTATCCCATAATTCCTCCCAGAGTGAGGAAACCCGAGTCTCGGACTAAGAGTCAGGTTGACCATCTGAACCCCCTACACGTAAGAACAAGTTAGACGAAACAAAAGTTCAAAGGGAGAGGGGAATCGGAACTCGTTTGGACGGGGTCAGATTGAGAGGGTCTTCGAGATAGAACAAGGATACTTTTGGGTCAGGCTAAGTTTATTTGATACTTGTGTTTTGTTTTTTTGTCGTCATTCCTTTTTCGGGGCCCGTTCAGTTTTCCTCAATAAAATCGGATCGTTTTTTTGACCCGCTAGCAAGAAAAAAAAAAAGGATAGGAAAGCATTTCTAGACTCATCACCACGTCAGAAGAGATACATGCCTACTTTTCACACACTCCTTTTTACATACCTCCATACCAAGCAAACAAAACATTCAGAGGGTTGAACCGGAAAACCTAACTAAAGTCATACCCAGCTTCTCACACAACTTGAAGCGTGTCCCCAAGAATTTTTTTCCCATTTGACTTTTTGTTAGCACGGGTCAAACAACTTGAACGTGTGGGCTCACAGAAGGTGTAAAGGGATTTCAAGTTGAAGGCAACCACTGACCTTGAGTAAGGAGGCGCCGAAGTGTCACGTAGACTAATTGTCGGCACCGAGCAAAGAAATCACCACCCCAAACCCAAGCCTCAAGCTGCCTAAATAGTCTCATCACATTCCCCGTTCATGCGCCCCTCATACGACATACACACAACAATGTGCACGGCAAACCATACACGCCCAAAAAAAAAATTCCGGTCCCACACCAGTCCCAACCGGTCCTAGATGGCCCTATGTGGTCCTGCACTATCTCTTCTAGTACCAGACGACATCGCCCGCCAGGACCACTCTCACCTCGCTTCTTAAAAAGAAATGAGAACCAATTTCGTCGACAACGCCAATATTGCTCACACGTCCCCGTTGGTCCTAAAAGTCCCACTAGATGAAGGTCAATGGCCCTATTACCACCGACACGCGTACATAAAAAATGACGTGTCGTTCATCCTTGAGAAGCCTGGTCCAGCACGCAGGCCAACGCAGGCACCTCCACTACACCTCACAAAGTTCACCAGCACCAATAAAAAACCACGAACCTCGCCGCCACCGCAACCGTTCCACTGCACTCCACCGCAACCGTTCCACTGCACTCCACCCCTAAGATGACGTTGACAGGGAGCCTATCGACGCCAAAAAAAATTAGAACCTTCGCTCCACTTAACGCCTCCTGACGAGCCACAATTTTTGCAGCATAATGCTACAAAAATTATCATCGTTGTTACCGAAAATATTCGGCAGCATATCCCTACAAAGTGGGAAAAAAATAGTATGTCGTAATTTAGCGTGTTGGTGCCTCCACCAGCGTAGCCTTGATGCCCGTCGTTGCCACTCAGATCCCACCGCTAAATTAGTAAATTTTGCCCCTGGATAAAATTCAGGCCCAAAATATTACTCCCACCGTGTTGTCCCAGTCCAGTAGTCTCCTGAGGACCGACCCAAAGGCTCAGCACCAACCAAAGGAGGATGGAGCAGAGTATTCCCTTCCTCGGCTATGGCTACTCTCCTCCTTCTCTAGTGCACCACTGCAGACCTCCAACCTCCTCCCACGTTGCCTCCGACAACCTCTCCAGCAGTCCAGGAGCACTCAAGTATGTTATCACACACTAGCAGCATGGGTGGTTTTGTGTGGAAGTTGGGGACAACTGCCTTTTATAGGGGTTAAGTAGTATTCGTCGTCACTCCACCCTGCCGGCGAAATCACAAGCTCGCAATGAGCCTTTGATTTGCCCAAGATCAAAGGTCAACTGTGGCCGCACAATAGTCACAACCTTAGTGGTGGCAGGTTCTTTAACTGCCGTATTTTTTTATTTTATTTTCTTTACTTCAGCTATCATGAAATTTCACAAGATAGCTAAGATTATGGTATTTTCATAAATGTTTTTTTTTCCCTTTTTTGATAAGGGGTTGAAAAGATACAAACACTTTTAGTTTAACGTACCTGACCCTTTTTCCCAGGGCGGGTAGGTTGAGTTAAAGGTTGTACTTTGCTTCTTCCCTTATGTGACCTTTAATTTCCAGGCTCCACCGCAGAAACGGGAGCATGATAGTTACCTCTAGCAGTTCCTGCCAGGGACTGCACCTTGTGAGGACAAGTGTCTTCATAAGAATGTAGTAAAAAGAAAACAACAAAAAAACAAAATAAAAAACTACCTCTACTTACAATGTGTCTGACCCTTACCTCAGCCAGGTGATTGTTGCTGAAACTAATAACCCTTTCCCCCTTCCCCTCTGCCCTCCCCTGAAAACGGGGAGGGCAATTGGCAGGTTGGGAGAGGTAGGACCTCTCTCTCTCTCTCTCTCTCTCTCTCTCTCTCTCTCTCTCTCTCTCTCTCTCTCTCTCTCTCTCTCTCTCTCTCTATCTATCTATCTATCTATCTATCTATCTATCTATCTATCTATCTCCAACTCCGTCCTCCTCATGCGCGCTAAGATCCTGTGACCACACAAATATTCGCATCAAACGAAGTGAGAGTCTTTCGTGCTCTGGTACAGGCCAAAAAAGTTGTTTCCAATTACCCCCTTGCTTTTTTTCCTCCTCCTTTCTTTTCCTTTTCTTTTGTTTTTTTCCCCCTTCCTTGTGCATCATCTGGTTGCTTGTAGCATCTTCATTTCCCTCACTGTTTATGCCCCAACACGGTCACGAAACGGGTGAAACGAATCTAGAGTTAAGAAAAGAAGGGAAAAAAAACAAAAATAAGATTGAAAAAAATAAAGGAAAGAAAGGAAGGAGAAAAGAAACAGAAAAAAAACTCACTTGAACGCTTGGTTGCTTGATAGGTCCCCCTCCTCATTTTCCCTCAATGGTTACGAGACAGGGGAGGAAAAAAAAAAAAAAAAAAAAAAAAAAAAAAAAAAAAAAAAAAAAATCCCATCGGCCAAGCCGTTGGCCGAGTGGATTGTCTCTTCCCCTCCTCTCGTCCTTAAGAGAAGAAAGGGCGCCGTTTTCAGGTGACGAGCACCCTTCACGCAGTTGAAATCCCCTCTTTTATAATTTTATTTTAACCGTTGGCACAAGGTCAACAACCATCCACTCGGAGCCCACATACGGGTTATTGAAATACAGATCCGAGTTCAATTCCTCGGGGAATCGAACCAAACCCTCAAAATAAAAAAATTGCTTTATGCATATCATCCTTTCGCAGGGTCATGCAATCTGGGTGGTCGATTTCGGCTGCGTGATCCAGATGATCACGAGGTCGAAATCGACCACACCAGAGGCATCCAAAATGGGTTTTTCCAAAAGGTGTTAGCTCAAGTAGTGCAGCATAAGGCTCAATCCTAGTACCTCTTAAGTGAGTGTCTCGCATGTCAACCTACTAGGCTAACTCATGTTTCACACTTAACAAGAGCAACTCTTCATTATGTCCAACACATGCAACCACCCAACGGCCTAGAAGACTTCTGCCTGCTCCTATCGTTCAGCAGTCGACCTCCGCCCCTTCGAGTAAGGGCGTATTGTCGGAAGGTATGATGTTCCGACCCTCCACGGTGAGTCAGGCTCACCTTACTCGTGCACCACTCCCTCTCCGTGTGGTGTACCAGGCACACCCTACTCGCGGTTCTTAGCATCAAACTAGGTTCACCTTATGCGCGGCTTGTTCCTGGACTGGTTCGGTTGAAGCTCCCATTTGCAAAACGAGTGGGTGCGTTGTAGGGCGCATCGGTCCAGCACCACACGCGGGAGTGCGGGACCCTCTCGGCCGCGTCACGCAGGAGTTGGACCAACCTCGTCGCGGACACACAAATGGAGCTTCCTTAGGCCGCTCCTGTCTCTTATACACATCTAGATGTGTATAAGAGACAGGCCATACCTCTCGCGAGCCCCTACGACAGGATAGGGCCTACGCGAGGCACAACTTACCTCCACCTTACGGGAGTTGTCACCTCCCTTCGGTGGGCGTATCCCCGCCGAGCTACCAGTCCACAGTACAAAAGCTAATCAGTTGCAATCACAGAGGTGGACCAACCGAGGGCGTTTCTCGTTCACTGTAGCATAGGGGGCATGCACGGTAATACGCCTATCGGGCCCGCACGCAAGCCGACATCTTGGGGGGCTGAAGTCCCAAGCGCGGCCCGACTAGGACGCATCCCACACACCACGCGCACACCACTTTATGAACACAAAAATAAAACACGCACACACACGAAACGACACAACACAAACAACGCGACAACGCTCCTAGCCCCTCAGTAGCCAACCCATAACTTTCCAATGTGAAAATCGGATTGGCGTCACGCGTGAGACTTAATATAAAACCGTGCGGACGCATGGCCTACTCATATCGACTAGCAATGCAAACATACGCAAGCAGTCGCAATGATGGCGTACTATGTAGTACCCATACTCGCGCGGCCCTCGTTAATATCGAGGATCGCGTTCGACACTCAAGTGTCGGCTGACACGCGCCTTGAGGGTTAATCTCTCGACGCTGGACAACCGCCATGCGCGGTTGAAGACCACACACCCTCTTCTGCACTTTTCCCTGCCCGTTTTCGTTGTGAAATGGCCGAGTTATCCCCTTTTTCTCCTTACCACTCCCACTGTCCGCCATAGCCCTGGCGCACTAACTCTTCTACTAACCTCCCTTCCTACTAATCTTCCCTCTAATCTAACCTTACTAACGAGGTTGCCTGGCCCAAGAACCAGGACCTCTGCCTTTATTTCGCCCGATTCCATCAAGAATTTGGTAAGTTATTTGTTCTTCCTACTTCCCTTCTTCCACCATCTTTGCCCATGCACCAGGCACCGTTTTCTGTCCAAATTCGCTTTCTTCTCCCCACCTTTGTCTGCCTGCTGCCTTCGCACAGGGCCCGGGCCGCCTGACTTAGTCTCTTTAGCGCTGCCCCGTCGTTGTCTATCCGTCAGCCCCATCTCTTTGCCTGCACCTCACTTCCCTCTATGCCATCTCCTTTCCTTTACGTACCCGGCGCGGAACCGCGCCAGGTTCATTCGTTGTCTGTCGCCTGCCTTCTTACTCGCTCTGCTGCTAGTCACTCCCGATGCCTCTCTGCGCCTGTTCTCAGTGCTCGTTCGGCGATCTGCCCCACAGCGATCCGACCGTCGGCCCCTCCTGTGCTATCGCTCCATTCTCCTACGTTGTCTCTCCCCCGCTGCTGCCTGACTCCGACTGCTAGCTTGTCCCTCGGTCTCACCGTGCTCGTTCCCCGTATAGGTTCTACCACTTTCCACCGCCTGTCTTCGCCCCGTCCTTGCTACCAACTACTGCCTACCCCCTCGCTGCCTGCCTATGTCCATCTCAGCGACCGTCCGTCAGCCGCCCCGCAGCGGTCCCTTGAAGCCCAACGCAGTTCCTTCGCATGCACCTGGCCCAACCCCCGTCCATGTTCACTCCCACTTCGTTTACTGGTACCTCCGTTGCTGCGCCCTGCCTCCTCCGCTCACTGTTACCTGCTGCGCTCCTTATGTCAACCTAAACTCGACGCAGTACGTCCGGTCGGCATACACCGATCTGGCCCGCGCGGAGACCAGGTTGACTGAAGACCGAGGCAAACAACCGAGAAGCGGGAGTCCACCCCGTTTTATGCTCATCAGCCTTGTCGCACTAGACTCCCCGGCGCCGTTCCAATTTCAACGGATGTCCCAAAGGATTCCGACCGGGGCAGTGCCCCGCTGTACTGCCAAAGGCCGAACGACCCTCCTCCGAACCCGCGCTGCCTCCCCAGGCATTCCAAAATGTGTGGTCGTACCCGCCAGGCCCCATCATCTGGGCCAGACGCGGGCCTGTACTCCAACAGTTCATGGGTGTACCCGCTGAGCTAGGCCTTTGGGTATTTAATTATACCCACGGTACCATGTCCCAAGGCGACACGGGATGTCGTCAAAAATTAGACAGGAAGTATATATAGAAAAAAAAACTACAACTTCGGCGCAGTCACAAAAACAGTTCACGGTTGCACTTCAAGCAATCCCGCGAATTCCTCGCATGGCCCCGCGGATCAGCCCCGTTGTCGTGCCTACGAACAAAACCGAGGGGGATAGCCCTGGAGGCCCTTTACCCCATCAGTTCCTTCCACGACGCTCCGCTACAGTCGCCGCGCCAACGCCCGCCGGCCTCGATCTTCGAACCGCCGTATCGTCAACCCAATGCCGTAACCTATAGGGCTAAGCCCAAGCCTGAGACTAATATCCACAGAGTGCCATATAAGGCGGTACGGTGCGCTCAGGGCCAGGGAAATTGGTTTGAGCCTCATCTCAGCCTACAACCGTACGCGCAGCCGCCCGACGTCTGCGCCGACTTACCAAGCTGTACCACGGCCGCCACTCGCGCCACTCCTTGTGCCAAGACCTACCGCAGTCACATTGTCACCTTCGTCGCTGCCGTCGAGGTCGCCTTTTGTACCAACAAAATAAAAATATCCTTAAATCCTAGTCTGATAAAGAATAAACAAAAATAAAGATAAAAATAGAAACAAACCGACTGGCGCCCGCGCCGGCTTTATAATCAACGATAGAAACGGAATCACGCGCGCCTCGAACCTGCGCGCCCACACACTCTTTGTTCTAGTCAACCATCTGGCCATCGTAACCACACAGACGCAGCCGCGCCTCACGCGGTATACTTAACTTTAGGCCACACTCATTTTTCTGTCATTTACAAAAACCAGGGCGGATACCCTTGTAAGGGTATTCACGCCGACAGCGCCACCGGACTTTACATTGGTCCACGCAGGCTCGGTGCCTTGCTATATAGCAGAGCACAATCGTCCTGTGCTCGTGGTAGCGGTCGGGTTCGCCAAGGGACGTGAAGGTGAAAGGTCCAGCGAGGGTTTTTCTACCGCACGCCAAATCTTTTCTAACTGGGTTACGGGATGTATGGAGGATAATAGCAGTCGCAATCAGAAAGAAAAAGAAAAGGGGAAAAAAATTAAGAAAAGAAAATGAATAATGTTGTTTTTAAATTATAGCCTTTTCGGAAGGTCTGGGGTGAATGCGGCATTACGTATTTTTTTCTCTTTTATTGCCAATTCAAAGTCAGTCCCCCCCTTTTCTGTCATGTCACGAGGGAACGAACGGTTCAATTTTGAACAGTGTTTACAACCGGGCGGCGTAAACAGGTCAACCCTTCGTATCTCGTCCACATGCGCGACCTGCTAAGCGCCGCATAGTGGGGCTTCAAAAGGGAGCACCCACGTCCGCTTCGGTAGGAGGCTTGTCACCCTCGCGGAAGATCATAAGCCCCCTCCTTGCCATCGGACATGTGTACCCATCAAGGGTAAATCGAAGGCTGCTTTAGAAGGTGGGAAGGTATCAGTTAGTATCCCGTTATGGGACCACCATGTGCCAACCTGCTCCCACTTCGATTTGAATTGAGAAGACAGCAGATATGGAACGTAGAACTGCGTTCCAAAAAGGACTGTTGAGTATTAAACAATCTTGAATAATATTCCTTTTATTTATATTAACTTTATTATAATGAATTATTTACAATTCAAGTTGTTACTTTATTTGAGATGAACTCGCAAGTTCAAGTTGTCGTTCAGAACAAAAGGTTCTTCGTGGTTTTAAAGTTCTTAAGAAAATACCTGTTAGACTATTCTACGATCAGCCAGCAGGTGCCTATAGACCTTGTTGCACTCACGGGTTTGTTAACCCGAGACAGAAGTGTAGTGGTGAAGTACCAGAGGGACATCTATTCACGAGAGCGGTTATCGGTGACCATTGGTGCTAAGTTCCGACTATTCTGAAAGGGATGTGGCTATGGCGTGTCGAAAGGGACTAAAGGGATACAAGCCTGACTGTTGGAGGCTATTGACCCGTTGGGGGCTGGTGTTTGGGTAGGACCCCTGGATCACAACAATGTTGAACTCCGATGGCGACGAAGCTAAATTTAAAATTAATGTTGAAGAAGGCAAATAGGAAGAAATGAGGGGAAATCATAAATTGCAAGCGGCTATAACTGAGGTCAAGAACAGGGTTGCGAGGAGGCTCGGACGGGACTATATCACTATCAGGCTCGAAGTAACTATCGCTTATCATGCGTCTGAAACTTCTTCGGGCACCACCGAACGAGAGCAGCGGGATCTGAACTGAGACTCGGAGGCTGAGTTCGAAGCTAGCGACGTGGAGACTCAGTTCTGACACGAGTTGCGGAGGGATCACCCGCCAATGGAGTCAGTGGAGATGGTCCAGAGGCCAGCTTGCGACAGCGTGAGGGCTAAAGGTAATAATGTGGTTAGGCACGAGCGGTCTGTACCACGGTATGCTCCAATGCGTGTGTACAGGGCAGGGTGTGTGCAAAAGAAAAGTCAGCTCTAGAGTGAAGTTGGTGCGTAAGGCACCCGCAATTTGCGGGTTATGGCTAACATCGACTTCACAAAGTTGGGGGAGCGACTTGCGGTGAATGCACGAACTATATATGAAGCTTAGCTCGCAATGGTTGAGAGAAAGAGAAAGAGAGGAGACTTCTCAGGGATATACGCTACATGCAACCTACGCAAGGGGGTTCAATTGACATCAACTCTCCCGCTCTGGTCTCAATGTTAATGACAAAGGTGCTGAATTTGTGAAAGTTTTGCAGACTATGAGAACGACATGGACATTTGGTATGAGCAATATGTGGAAAGGAGAGAAGCCAGACTGGCATGGAGCACTTGTAAAAGACATGCATATTGAATATTGTTGACGTCAACTATTGTGCACAGGTCAGCATGAGCAAGCAATAGAGATGGGAAAGGAGTGCTATGCATCAAGCAGTTGATGTCACCTTTCGTGCACAAGTCACAAAACCAGGCTTGTGAGAAGGTTGTGGACAAAGATATGGACGTGAGTTAGTGCGTGAAGTACTGGTGACGTGCATGCATATGACTAAGGTTAAAGTCACTCTCTTAAGTTAGCGTGATGAGAAGTTTGTTGACGTCAGCAGTGTCATGCTGACTCTAATGACAGTAAGCGTCGCTACATGATTTATGCGAGATACAGAGGTCATACACGAGAGATAATAGTCTAGATCTTTGTAACCATTCGTGAGATATGTGTGTACCTGTTGTAGCTGAAGTCATCTACTCCTGTGTATGGTCTCTATCACTTATCGTTACGCTTTCCATCTCGGTCATGATGCGATAAAAAGCAGGTTCATTGTGCGGGATACTAGAAGTTAGACTTCGTTTTGAGTTGGGGACGAGAAGACAAGCAAGGTGCTAATGAGTTAAGAAAGCACAGGTGGAGCAGGATAAGTCAGACTTCTATTGGGGTCTGTGAGAAATATCCCCGAGAAGACGCGTCAATAACGTTCATTTTCAGTTTTTGATGTTTGTCAACCATCACAATATGTTATATCCTCGTGTTGATGATGCTGTAGCGGATGAACGAGGCCTGGTCAAGATTATTTGAGGGTTTGAGGTCACTAAGAGATCACAAAGAATGTGTAGAATGACATGACTGGTCGGTGAGAGGAGGCATATTACAACAACCGAGAGAAGTGGCAGCCGGCATGTGGAACATGTTTCTAGTTGCGTCCTTGGACATTCAACGTACCACTTTCATTGGGTAATCATGAGGAGTGAACATATGTAATTTGCAGTTGACTCCATCAGAGAGTTGGGGCATGTCCGCCGCTACTTAATTAATGGTCATGTCATAGTCGACCTTGTATAATGACTCTGAAAACTAGCGTGAGAGCTTTATGGATGGCATCACCAAGACCTCAACGTTTTTTTTTTTTCAGTTAAATCGTCTTCACCATTTCATACGAGTGATCACGCTTGATTGATATGAAAGTAAGGCAAATAAGTCAAAGACTAGCAACTAGAGACGTTAGTATATAATCATACTATAAATAACCATACGTCAGTGTTTTCCTGTCAGGCCAGGACGTAATCGAAATTGGTAGATAAGGACTTGCACTTTGCACTAGCCTGCTTAAACTCGTCATCCCCTAATTTCTTCTTACATCCGTATGCGCTTTGTGTTTAGGTTTAAGATATTTCGCTTGATGAGGATTAATGCAAGAAGTGCTATGAGTTCTCTGCTCGATGAAAAGTTGATGGATGAATGAGTTGACTGAATACGAAGTGCGTAATAGTAAGTACTGAGTATTTTGTGTTTGTTAATTAAGTCAATAAAAAATCGACAGTAGGTCATTTTATCATTATGAAAAGAAATATAATTTTAAAATCAAGAGAAAATGGGTAGTTGCTCTATTAACTCACACATCTCATGTGTGTCAATTTGATGAGTAAGAAGCAACGTACCCTGAAAAAGATTGCGTATTTGCTCATCAAGCTCTTGATTGATGGAGATTAAACTTCAGCGTTACTTGTCATGATTAACTTAGTGAAGGAAAAAAGTGGCGAGTTAAAAATTCAACGATTTGACATGTACAAAGTTATTCTTGTATATGAATAGGAGGGTAACGATGAGCGTGCCTTACTTTAAGTTCTTGCTGACAAGTGCAAGACGTAGCTTGTGGTTTGTTTCAATATGTCAAACCAGCGGAAACGTTTACTGTGTATGGTTGGTTTCAATACGTCAAACCAGCGGAAGCGTTTAGATCCACTTTTTGTTTATCCACAATGTTTAGTGACTCTATCTAATTGAGTATCGCAATGAGATTTGAGTATTCAGTCTTATATCATAACAGATTTTTTGCACTGCAATGAATGTGTAACCTCTTAATGAGGGATAATATTAGTAGTAAATGTCATATCTTAGCAGAGGCTTTCCTCGATGGAATCCCGTGCTATAACTATTGGAAGATTGTCGTTAGTAGTACCTTGGGTACTATTCGAGTGTTGATTACCACCAGCGAGGCCCTATGTATTATTCAAGTTAAAACTTCTTAGTACCTTGTGTACTGTCCAAATGATGGTTACTGCCAGAAGTACTTTGTACAGTCTTTCGAATGAGAATCACTGTCAGCTTATTCGGTACGATTCAAGTGAGAAAATAAATTTCAAACGTGCATTTTCTCTAAATGATGTTAATTTTTTGACATCTAATTATTCAATTATTTAATGATTTACTCTGATTATCTATTTTTTATCTCAACTCAGTCCATTCGAATCGAATATAAGCCTCTGTTCAATAATGAGTGTTATGGTACCTCTGTTCTATACCAATTGAGGGGTAACTCAAAGACGCCAAGTGTTATATATGAACATGAGTCGTGTTCAGTGACACTATGACTAAATAGTTGTTTTGTCATAAATCAACAGTTGTTAGACTTAATAACTGTCCTTTACTTTGAGTCTCAGTAGTAATCATTGGTTGTAAGTCTCGAGAGTGGGTTGCTTTGCAATGATCATTGTGAGGGCTAATCATTTGACAAATGGAACAACGACAAATAAATTTTTACTAGTTAGGCACTGGCAGCGGGTCGAATACAGTGAATTATCATAAACTGACTATTGTGGTGGGTTATTAACTGTAGATAACGTGAAGTAAACTTCCTATAGCAGGTTGTCTTAATACAACGAAATAATTGCAAAAATTCAAATAATGTTAGATATTAACAGCAATCTCGATAAATGTCTCATAGCTCCTAAACGAGGAGGAAAAAAACATATACGACATGGACATAAAAGTGATACCCCACGCCTTCTTTTAAGACAAAGTGAAAAATAATCAAGACAAGGTTACTAACAACTCCCAGCCTACGTAGCACCGTGTTCGCGTTCGGAGGCGAACGCGAACATGTTCGCCCGAACGGGAGCAAACACCTAAAACCCTCCAAACGGGAACATAAAAACTATTTAAAAAAAAAAAAAAAAAGTTATCAGAAAACTCTGAAACAAATATAACAAATATATGTTATGTAAAATAAAAATACAAGCAACTTTTGCCTTGGAGTCATGTTCAAATTCGTAGTCAATCATAAGCTAAAAATCAAAAATCATTTTTTTTTTTTTTTTTTTTTTTTTTTTTTACGAAAAAAATTATGTTTGCTCGAACATGTTCGCGAGCTGTTCGTGCGAAGGCGCGAACACGTAGGGGCGCGAACACGTTCGTCGTGCTACACCTGTCTCTTATACACATCTAGATGTGTATAAGAGACAGGGCGCAAACACGTTCACGCGAACATGAAGGGGTGCGAACACGTTCGCCGTGCTACGAAGCTCCTTGCATCCTGACACTGAAAGTCCAGTGACAACCAAACAACAAGAGTTCTCTATTGTTACTCCAAATAAGGTTTTTGATAATTTCGAGTATGGAAACTATTGGTTTACCCAATGCGCAGAGTCCATTAGGCAACTAGACGTTTTCCCCGTCCCATTCATTGCTGAAACTCAAGATTTTGAGTAAGGAAAAAAGGTTATGAGGGATGAGGAGATCCTAGTGCTGAGGTGTAATAAGGATAAATATGATAGATAGGAGGAAGCCGATCAGGAAACGGAGTTTCATAAATTAACCCTGAGAGAGCGGGTTGTCCAAAGAATTACAGGAAAGAAATACATTGAGTATGTCTTCTACTTTTACGATCGCAATGACAAGTTGCACAACACGGGCTCATCTATAGAGACTGTTGAGCAGACTAGGACAAAACTCAGGCGAATACCTTTTAAATCTCTCTTTTAAGGATCTTATTAGTGGATTGCTCATTAAGTATTATCCTGTAATTCACAACTTTCCTCAACATTTAATTGTCAGCGGTCATATACCCTTGAGTGTATACTCAACAGTTTCCAATTATCCAAGACATCCCCTATATATAATTTTATTATCATTCAGTTATTATCAATTAGCTTTCATATCAGTACCAATCAATCGACACTTTCATCATTGACATTCAGTTTGTGAAGTTATCATCAACATTTTTTGTATCATTATCAATCAAAGTTTGTTAACATCCCGATTTGTTTTCAGCATATATTTTGACACATGAGTACTATCTCTTTAGTTCCAGTTCATCAGATTGTTATGGTCAGTCTCAACAGGATTTTTTCTAAAGATGTCTTCCAGTATCAATATGCTAGTGCAATTGCTTTTAGATAAAAAAAATTGTCAATTTTCGTTGTCCTCACTGAGTTTGCAGGAAGTACCATTAATGACCTAAGGATTTATGTGAAGAAAGACAAGGAAACTCATGGACACTTTGATTCAATCAGCCACAAAATATCTTGAGGAAAAAGAGTGAGAGTTTGATGAAGGTCGCACAAAACTGATCTGCATCTTTGGGCCTAAGCTCTACCTCGATTACCCCAGGCCTCCAGTCTTTTTTTTCCTCATAGATGGTTCTTATAGGGGTGACTTGGTTAATTTGTCCAAGACGTATATATCACCTGCAGACATTGAGTACGAGGAAGTGACCGAACCATCAGAGTTTCGGCATCTGAGACGAGGAATCATCTTCAAGTCGTATATTCCTACTCTGTGGGAGAAATCATGTGCTATACTTGACTTCCGTATCTTTGGCCTTGGATGAATGTATGCAGAACTTGCAGGCTTGAGGTAACTCTATATCTCTAAGCCACAATCTAAGTAGGTTCATAGACGTGGCTCAAAGCGCACGAGACGCACAATTAAATGAGAGATTGGCGACGAGACTTGAGAGGGACGAGTGAGGACTCTTGATAAATGTTGGTCATATATTCTTATCTGTACTTTATGAGATTATTATGAGTTTTTACCTTCCCTCATTCACCTTGTCCTTGCCTTGAGTCAATCAGTCTTGTTTCATTTGCATTGACATTGCCTGAGATTATACATTTTTTTGGTTTTGTCACAATGATAAAATTTTTAAATTGACAAACTCGATCCTTGCATGACATATTTAAATTTTGCAACTTATCATTTGCATGATCGGGGACCGACGTATACCATAATTGAAGGGTCTCGCTCGAAGTCGGACACACACAACAGGAAGGGATTTGCTTTATTTAACTAATTCATTTATTGCAAAATTACACAAAATTCTGCGTGACAACTTGTTGGTTTTTTGGTCGCCAGAATTGGGTTGACTTGGAAAAGTGCGATAGCATCCATCCCAATAGGGTAGAACATAGGTTCTCCATTGTACCGATGTCATATCGAGTCCCAGTGAATCTCTCTCAATCCAAATCGATCAGAATTCATGCGCTCATGAGTCACAGTGTCGAGCACATCGGCCCCTGCCTTTTCTCGCGAAGGAGGCCGGATCCCTCTCGACCATATCACGCAGGAGTTAAAACAAAAAGCAAAACACAGAAATAACTCGGGGACGACGCATAATTAATCCCGCCGACTGCCGAGACGGTTATGGTCACGTTATCCCTTCGTCGCTCTAACCGGGTGCGCCAGGTGTACATCCCGCGATCCCCTACGACAAGACAGGTTCCCACGGGGCATCATCTTGCTTTCCTAAGGGGTTGTCACCACCCTTAGGGGCGTATCCCTACCGAGCTACTGACCCACATGCGAAAGCTTTTACATGCAGTGGCAGAGGTGGGTCAACCGAGGGCTTTTGCTCGCTCGCTGTCGTATAGGTACGGGCGATTAAAACGCCTATTGAACCCGGACGTCGTCCGTTCCTTGGGCCGTTGATCTCCTAAGTACGAAGCGCATGCCGGTCGACTAGGACGGTCTCAACCAAGTGTGAAACCCCCAATATCCTAGTCCCTTTGATCACCAGTTAAAAAGAAAGACGTAACAACCACATATAGTTCCATAAAAAAAAATTGACCGTAGTCGATATGAACATATATCCAATCTGAAATGATAATCGAACGAATCTTATTCACCATTAGATACATCCAATAATACAATATCAAAATAAAATCCGACCATCCTGAGTCGAATTCCACAAAAATCATACAGTCGCCAACGAGGATGTGACTTTCAACAATAACCTTAATGCAGCCGACAAGGTAGTCAGTCTGTCTTAGTTTTGACTTGATGAGATGCATTGCCGAAGTTATTCATCTCATCCTACCGCCGACCTAAGATTGAACACGCACACATCCGTCTCGATACGTTTCTTAATCTTCTTGGATGACGGGTTGTTTTTGCGGATGATTCTTTATCAGGGGCATTGCTTGAGGTGTTGCATGCCTTTCCCTCTAGGAAGTGGTCTGGGGTACTCCTCCTCCTCGCCCGAGCACAAAACTTGGATCTCAGAAGTCGGACCGTCTCCACCGAATCGACAAAGTACCACAAAGTACCCCTCCGTAGAACGGTCCACTCTGGGTCGATAACAGGGTCGGCTCCTAAAACAACGAACCCCCACCCCAGATGCTTCCTTGAAAGAGAGAAAACATCCACCGGAAGTAAATTTTCAGTTGTTCTCATCCTCCCCTACCTGAGATAATTTAGACGAAAAGGAGTCAGAGGTGATGAAGAATGAGAGTCATTTGGACAATTAAAGGTAGATAAAGTCATTCGGGATAGAAAAGGATCAATCCTTGGGAAAGGCTAAATCCATCTGACCTTATCTGTCATATTTCAATCGAATTCATTCTACGATACACACAAAATTAACGTTTTTCAAAACAACGAATCATTTTTGCCATGCACGCAGGTGAGAAGTAAAAGGAAGATAATCATTTTCTTTTTTCTCAATTATGCATAATTAATCTCCTTTGAAAGCATCCTTCTACCTACTTGCACAACACGCAGAGACGACAAGTTCAAGAGAAAACCAGTGCAATCCCATGCTCAAGTCAGACATTTTCATTCAAATGCATGATACGCACGACTTTCCTCTACCTTTTCAACGAACATTCAATAAACAGGGTCAAGCAAAGTGCAGGTTCACACAGGTGTGAAGGAAAATCTGAGTCAATCAACTAACTGACCTAGAGTGAAGTGATGTTGAACGCGCCCTGACTCACTCATGAAAGCCAAAAAAAAATATACTTGTCGCCAAAAACTGCAGTCCCAAGGCAAGTCTCAAGTCTCAAGCCAACTGCTTGTCCCAATCTGTTCCCGACTCGCAAGTCCCACACGCAGTAGTCCCAGATTCGATGGCGGCAAGTCGCACGAGTCCAAAAAAAAACAAATATTGTTCCCAAGACAGTCCCAACTGGTTCCACATGTATCCCAACCGGTCCCAAGTGGTCCATGATGGTCCTACGCCACCAACATTCACTCCTCACGCAAATTTCATAGTGCGCCGCGCGCCAACTGCCACCAGGTCACGTTGTCGCCGGCACACACTCCAACTCTGGTAGCGCAACCTCATCAAACATAACAGACGCCGCACCTTAGAAAAAAAACTCCGCCGCTATCGTGCCGCAAATCTCTGTTGTCGTGTCGCTAATCCATCAACATTTCCACACGAAAGAAAAAAAACAAGTATCGTTGCGCCACCAATCCGGCAGCATCTCACCGCCAAAAAAAATCAAGTGTCGCTGTGTCGCAAATTCGACAACACTTTGTCGCTATAAGAAAAATCAAGTGTCGCCGCCCCACAAATTCGACAGCATTTCCCCACCAAAAGAAAATTCAAGTGTCGTCGAGCCACAAATTCAGCAGCACCACTAAAAGAAAAATCAAGTGCCGCTGCGCCACAAATTCGGCAGCACTTCCCCACCAAAAGAAAATTCAAATGCCACTGCACCACAAATTCGACAACACTTCCCCGCCAAAAAAAAATCAAGTGTCGTCGCGCCGCAAATGCGGAAGCACCTCTCCATCGTGTAAGAAAAATGGTTGTCTGTGATGCCGCACCGCTCGGGCAACATCTCCCTAGTACTGCCTTTATGGTCGCCGATGACGTCGTGCCACATCACAATGCCGCAGCGTCGTCGTCGCCCCCTGTCACATCTCACGGCCGCTTCTCGCTTCGCTGTCGTAAATCCCCCTAGAGACTAACCAGCCATTGAATGAAGCAGAGTGCTCCAGCTAGGCTATGGCTGTCTCCTCCTCCTCGCTACACTCCACTGCCGTCCTCCAGCTCCGTTTGCAGCACTCTTGCCTCCTCTCCAACACTTCAGCAATGAGGCAAGTGTGTTGTCACACACTGGCAGCTGGAGGTAAGTGTGAGGCAGTTGGGGGACAGCTGCCTCTTTTGTAGTGGTTGAGGAGGGCAGCAGCTGTCTCTTATACACATCTAGATGTGTATAAGAGACAGGGCTATGGCTGTCTCCTCCTCCTCGCTACACTCCACTGCCGTCCTCCAGCTCCGTTTGCAGCACTCTTGCCTCCTCTCCAACACTTCAGCAATGAGGCAAGTGTGTTGTCACACACTGGCAGCTGGAGGTAAGTGTGAGGCAGTTGGGGGACAGCTGCCTCTTTTGTAGTGGTTGAGGAGGGCAGCAGCGGCCTCAGCTGCCCCCAGACAAAATTTGTCACTTGCGTGGGGCCGTTGATCTGGCTCAGATCAACGGACTGAGGCTGCCTCACCTCAGCCACACACTTAGGGTGGCAGTTGTACTCAACTACCCTCCTCTTTTTCTCCCTTTCCCTTGCACTCAGCCCCACACTGAGTGCAGGTTCAGCGGAAAAATGGTTGTTTCCAACCAAGTTCCCTTCACCACATCTTCAGATCCCCATCCTCTAACATGAGTCACATTCAGGCCAGTTTGGCCTGTATCTAACCGTAGTTGTGACCACATTTGTGGCAGTGTTTTTTTTCTTTTTCCAGTTCTCCCCTTCTACCTCTGCCCTCCCCGTTTTCAGGGGAGGGCAATTGTCAGGTTGAGAGAGGTCGGTCCTCCCTCTCCCAACCTTCCGTTTTCCTCTCTCTTCCTCTCCTTTCCGACTCCCTTTAGCTTCCCACACACTCGCGTCGTGAGCCATGAGATCTCAGATCTCGTGGCCACGAATATTCGTGCCAGACGAGAGTGGGAGCTCGTTTTGCTCCCACACAGTCGAAAAGACTGTTGTTTTTCAACTGTGAGGCACAAAGGCCTCGTTTTCTTTTCCTTTCCCTTTTTTTTTTTTTTTTTTTAATTATTTTTATTTTTATAGCTCCTCCTATAAAGCCCGTTCGTCAAAACGAATGGGTACTGAAAAAGCGAAAAGAAAAAGAAAAAATCTAACTAAAAAGAAAATCTAGAAATAAGCAAAAAAAAAAAAAACTAACTTCGTAATAAAAACGGTTGCCGGTTTTCAACGGGCGTCTTCTTGATCCTCTGGGGACTGTAAGTCCCCAGCTTCTTCTCACAGCTGCCATCTGGCGCTTTAGTTCGTAGTTTTTTTTTTTTTTTTTTTTTTTTAGTAATGCAGTCGTTGACATAAGCCAACGACCAGTCTCCATCCCCACGCCTTGCTGGCGTCTTCCTCCCCTTCTTCCAATGGGCGGATTCGAGTTCGATCCCCACGAAGACCGAAAAAAAATGAATTTTTTATGATTTGTGCGTGTCATCCTTTTGCGCAGGGGCCATACTGTATCCGCGCGGCTGTTTTCGGTTGTGAGATCTGATGATCTCACGGTCGAAATCGATTGCGCCTCATGTTCCTTCCGGTTGGCTGATCCAAAAGGAGCCAGCCCAGTAGGGTGCCTTCAGGTTCGATCCCAGTGTATGCTGGGTGATAGCTTGATATTGTAACCTACTAGGCTAGCTCCTATTCACGGAAGCTAGACCCGCAGCTCATCTATTTGAAGAGTTGCTGCCCAATAGGTCACCTAACCTTGGGACTGGGCAGCCTCAAACTGCCTCACTTTGGCAAACGGTCGTCGCCCCGCCATCTAACCGGCTGGGGCTTAGCCCGGTGGGCCCGATAAGCCACCACTATGGTCTACTCAGGTTCTGAATTGCGCGGCTTAACAGCCGCGCGTCATCATTTTAAGTAGGATAGGAGTTAGACTTAGTATTCCAACGCCCGTACGCCCCTCCGTACTCGCCAGGCGCTGCTGGTGATCGACCGCACCGCCGCTATAGCATGCCGCAAACGTTTGGACTTAAGCAAAGATTTAGTCTCTCCGTCGTAGGTTTGGTCTGAATAAACTTTTGGCAACATCAGTCTCATCAAGTCCTTCAATTCAACGAAAGAGTCGGCGAGCGCCCGACGTTTAAAATTCCCGGCAAATACCCTTGTCAGGGTATTTGTCCTGACAACGGTCGTGTACACAATGCAACCGTCGACTTTTTTTTTTTTTTTTTTTTTGCCACTTAATGCCTTTTAAGCCGCGTATCACAATTTTCAATATAAATTTAGACTCAATAATTTTATGGTCGTCTGCCTCCTCAACTCGATCCAACACGGAGAGTAATGGATTACATGATCAGTTCTCACCATTATTCCCACCGGCAGCAAGCGTTCATACTCAAGCATAAAATTTTCGATTTTTTAATCAATGACCGAGTCTGAATAGGCTTTCGCAACACCTTCATCTCAACAAATCAAACCTCTTAAACAAAATTCATATTGAAAAATCGGGCAACGTCTGACATTGAAAACACAGGGCAGATATCATTGTCAGGGTTTTTGCCCCGACAACGCAAACTTCTGGCTTGAACCCATGATGCATCTCGTGTTGTCTCTCTCTATATATCCATTTAAGTTTATTGCACAATTCTCATAAGTGTGTTAACCACACATAGTTTTTGCTCATGTGATAGTTTTAAAAATCAAATGAAGACTTCATCATTCATGTTGCAAACAAGTTGTGCATGTCTCCTGTTGTGATTGCACTACCATCTTCACCCAAAAATAACGTCCGGGTTTTATATTCAATTTACCCTAAAAATATGAGATTTTTCTTTTTTCTCACTTTTTTTCCAAATAGAACGCCCCTTTGAATAGAACGTTCGGGCATTATATTCGAACAGAACACCCGAGCGTTATATTTGAATGTTCCATGGTCAAAGTGTCTTGAAGAGGTAGTATACATAGGTTTGAAAGGGCGGGAAAGGGGGTATAAATGAGTTTTGAAGAGGGTTGAATGGGGTTTTGACTTCCAAGGGGTATATTTTAACTTTAGTTTTCATTTTTATTTTTTATTTTCGAGTTTATAAGGAATTTGCCTCAGTCAAAAGTTTGTCGCATTCCAATCCTAGACAACATATTTGTGTTTTCATAATTTTTTGATTTTTTTTTCCGGGAATTTTGGGGGTTCACCGAAGTTACTACAAATTTACTTAATATAATGCTCGGGCATTATAAACGAATATAACGGTCGACGGGCGTTATATTCGTACACAACGCCCGAACGTTATTTTTGGGTGAAGACGATAGAGTTCCACCATTGTTGTTGCAAAAGTCTTGCTGAGATGGTAAGTGCGGATCACTTGTACACGCTGTGTTGATGTCCTTACCGGTGTGTTACTGGTATGTTGCGGTTGTGCAGCGGATGCTGCTTCAGGTTATGTGTTGCTCTAACTCTACGACTTTGCTGCTACTGCTGCAGATGTCCTGCTAAAATGTTTGGCATTCACCGCCACCTGTGTTGATGTCCTCACGATCGTTTGATAATATGTACCTACGAATAATATATAAGTACGACGATACCTTTATTTTATTTTATTTGTGGTAAGTTATGTGTATTCACCATATTATTACAGTGATGCCGTTGCAAACATCTACCACAAGGGCGTATAAATTATTTACTAGAAAGTGTGAGTTGTTATCAACATATTATAAAGTTGACGATTTCCACAAATAATTTGATTTCCTGGTCGTGAGAATTTTATGCGAAGTACTACAAAGAAGCATGCGTCCATTACTCCAACAACTGCCTCAAAGATTAGATACAATGTATCTGTATCCTTATGGTTTGTGAAAAACAACCATCTTTGTGCAAAATTTGTCATATCAGTTATTCCCCATTTGTCAGTATTAAACTGGTTTGATAAAGTAGTTTTGACTGGTGTTTTCGTAGTTTTGAAAAATGAAATTCGTCATAAACAGTTTCACGAAAACAAACCTCGCTACCTCTTGTACTACAAAACCCCATAATGGCTATACATCCTCCTTGTATTTATGCATGATACGTTGCGCGTAGTATTGTTTTTTTTTTATGTGTATCCAAAACTCAACAAGAAAAACACACTGCGTGTGAAATCAATGAAAGTAGGAAGTTGAAATATCACTGCAGAACAGAAAGGAAGTGATCTTACGTTGCGTGCTCTGTACTATAATGTGACCTCTTGGAAGTGTGTTTTGGAAATTGACACAAATTTGAACTTTAATATGTTGGTGTTGGTGGTGTTGCAGGTTCCGTGCTGACTTCATAAATAGACTTGGTAATTCAATGAAATCATCATGTAAAAAAAAGAATTGAGTCAATTCTCTTTTTTACATGATGATTTCATTGAATCACTAAGTCTATTTATGAAGTTTTAACTTATGAATTTTATTTAAAACAATGTTTTTTATTCTTTTTTTAATAATACAAATCCTAACTCAATCTTGCCAGTGTGTGGTTGAGTGGTTGAGCGTGAAACCCCTCCCCCCTCTCTTTTTTGGTGGTGCCTTGGCGGTATACTCCAGTTTTAGTGTGGACCGCGACCTCTGCTAGTGCCATTGTCCGGTGATCTGGTGCTCCGTGTCTGGCGTTCCAACCAAGGGTGACCTCTGCCGGTGTCCACATCTGGTGATGACGTGCTCCTGGACTGCCGCTTTGGTGCTGCTCCTCTCTTACACGTATGTCGTTGCTCTGCTGCTCCTAAACGTGACCCTGAATGCAGTCCGCAAGGCCACACAACTGCTGCTATCCCGCATGTATGTTGTTGAGTGTGACCATGAATGCGGCACTCTGTCGTTCCTCTTTTCCCAATATGCTCCTCCTACTGAATGTGGCCCACAATGCAGTGCACAATGCTTATAGGCTGCACGGTGCTACACCGTCACTCCTCTCCCACACATATGCCGTTGCGCTACTGCTGCCGATTGTGGCCCCGTACGCAACACAGATTGGTACTACCATCTTCCCCCAAACATAACACATATGCTTTGTAAATAAATAGAACACATATGTTACTTTCTATTTGAATACAACGCACACGCATTCTATTCCAACAACTGGTATATCCAAATATAAAACATGAGTTTTGTCCAAATCATCGATCTTTTTCGAAAACTCGAATACAACGCATATGCGTTTATGTTCGGGGGAAGACGGTAGGTGACACAACACTCAATTGCTCAAGGTAGGTACGTAGCGCCGCGATTCAAATTTAAAATTCGTGCTGTGGGATCGACCGCCGTGAAGGGACATTCAAATCGTGATACTATTATGGAAGGAAAAAAAGCGACATTGATTCAAATCGCGACACTGTTACAGAAAACAACAACAACAACAACACGCTGTTCGAATCCCTACCACGCGAACATTCTCGGTGTCTGGTGGACCCTACCCGATAACTACCTCCCGCATCCCCTCGCACGAACCATCGCAGCATGTAGGGGTACGTGAAATGAATGTGACTCTAACATTTTTTTCACGGTTGAGATTGGAGTGTGGTTAAAGTGCTGCACCCAAAATTCAAGTGAAGTGGTGTCTAATGAGCCATTGAAAATCGTCCTGATTTGCCTGGGCCGCACTACAAAACTCTATTACGGGTTTGAAAAGGCGGGAAGGTGATTAGTTCACTATCTACCCTCCTGAGCCTATGCAGGGGATGCATGTTGGCCCCCGCCCTAATTGGCGGTGGTCAGGGAGTAGGGTGGGACCGCCGGTGAGGTAAAGACCGAGCATTTTGCCAGTAGCTGCACCTCCCAACTAATTCCCCCACCCCCCCTCTACTAGCAGGAGTGGCTATGGCCAACACTCTCCCACACACCACACACTACCCACTCGCGCTCACACTCACACGTGTTGGTCATAGGGGTATCAAGCGGACTATCACAGTCGCTTGGCACTAAGTGTGCCACAGGTGGTTATGGGTCTCGAACCCAGAACCTCCTGAATGCCACTTGCGTGCCTAACCGGAAAAAAAAAACAACCGAAAAAAAAAGGAACCCTACACGTAGTGCGATGAGCGACGGTGTCGGACCAGCCTTGAGTTTCAAGTGGTGCGGAACGAGTCCCTATGGTAGTTTCCAGACAGGCGTCGTTGAACGTGGTCGCTCAAAGAGCTAGGAGTTCCAAACAGATTCGTATCTGCCGGAGAATTTGCTTGGTCTTGCGCAGCTCCTCGTTGGGGCGTTTGGGCCTGGCCGCACCGCTTGCCAAAATGCCAACATCTCTCAACGAATCAGGACAAATTTCCTCCTTCAGATTCATTCACAATGTCTGCGTTTGGGGGGGAGTGGTGGGGCCAGGGCCAAACTTGGGCTGTTAGCCTCGGTAGTTTCCCGGCCCGGTTCTCTTCGTGCCGGTAGTCGGCAGGCTCGGCGGCTCCGTTGATTGATTGGACAGGTGGCGGGAAATGCGTTGACGGCACTTGTCGGCAAGCTCGGGGGCTAGGTCCCACTTACACGAATTATTAAGCGATATTGACCATAGATAGCAAAGATCAACGGCCAGAATTTCTTAATCCGTGCAAGTGGGACCTTGTCCCGGGGCTCCCGTTGATCGATGCGAGAGGCGGAGTAAAGGGTCGACAGGGCTTACGCAGAAGAGGGGCGAGGAGTTGTACGGCCGAGAGTCGGCCGCTTGCGTCCACTTGGCGGCTGACATCGGCAGTAGCGGGGGACATGACCGCGCAGGGGTTGGGGATGGTTGGGGTCGGTGGGCGGGGCCGGGACGCAGAAATGTTGTGTGAAATCTGGTCAACGTATAACAATGCGATCCCTGCTTCTCCGCTCTCTTGCTCATGATGTCTCTTTGTTCATCTCCCCCGCGTCTCTCTCTGTCTCCCTCTCTCCCACACACAAACATGCACATATCCCGTCGGCTGTGCCCGCTCTTTCTGTCGTCTGAGACGCGGGAGGAGTCTGAGCAGCTCGGCGGTAGTTTTTATCATCGAAAGTTGAAAAAACGAAAAGAAATTCCGTTCCCCGCGCGCGCGCTTACGCTTACGCTGATGAAAGATTTTCGCCTTGAAAGCTGGTAGTCAAATGAACACTTTTCACGCGATACACACGGGCGTGGGTTTCGGTCCCTTCCACCTGCGGCCCGCCGGGGGAAGGGGGGGGGCAGAGCGACGGTCGCGCTAACACATAGGAGGAGGCCGCTGGAGGGACAGTGGAGGAAAGGAAAGGCCGCTGGAGGGACAGTGGAGGAAAGGAAAGGCAAAAAGTTCAAAAAGGGAAAACAAAAGATGTCACAGAAGAGCGCGACGGGAAGGAAAAACCTTTGGTGGTGGAGATCTTGAATTAGATGGAAAAACCTTTGGTGGTGGAGATCTTGAATTAGATACTATCTGTCACCACAGACAGACAGAAGAAAAAGGGCATATTCTATCGTGAATGCATTTGGCTGTCCTTGCGGTCACATGCGGGTAGCTGTGGACTGGTGCCGCAGTGCGGTGGGAGATAGCCAACGAAACATCATAACTCAGTATATATATTTCATATCTTATTGGTTTTCACTTTCATCACACTCGTTCGAAAAGATTCTGCCCTTTCCTCGTCCCGCGCGTCTTTCCCTCTCCCTCCTGTTGTGTTTCTTCCTTTCCGTTGCGGAGGATTCGAAAGGGGGGGAGGGGAGGGGAGGGGCGGTGGGGTGGCTTCACAAGATAATACCCACTGGTTTTGGGGTGACGACACTTCTTCAGACGACCGACTCGCCTTCCTGCGGCCGACACCAAAAATCGTACGGGACGGAAAAAAAAAAAGAACATGGAACACACTGTCCTGGAACAATCGGGGAACCGACGGCACAGATACCAAATAAATTGAGAATAAAAATAAATGAAATGAAGTAATATATGATCAAAGGTGAACACTCGATCATCAAGTGACGGGGAACCATCTTCCTCGTCATTCCATTCTTCATCTTCTTCTTCTTCTTCTTCTTCTTGCTCTTCCTCTACATCGACTTCTGTTTCCTGCTTGTTTTTCTTCTCCTTCTTCTTCTTCGATTCGTCGTCGTCGTCGTCATCGTTGTCGTCTTTTCTAGCATTTCTCCTTTTCTTGCCAGTTCTCCTTTTTTTTTTTTTTTTTTTTTTTTTTCTTTCCAGTTCTCCTAATCGGCTCGTTTCTTCATTTTCTCGGTCACCTTTTTCCATGAACCGATCAGCGGACGTTGGCGGATCGACTGTCTCTCAGTCGCTCGGCCTTGTAATATTTTGAGGTCGTGGCTGCATATGATAAGATTTTCCGGATTTGCTTTCAGGGGGATCGTTTCCTTGAGCTCTTCCTCAGGGGATCGTTTCTTTGAGCTCCCTCAAGGGGTCATTTCTTTGAGCTCCCTCAGGGGATCGTTGCTTCTCGCTTGACCAGCGAGAGGACGGCTGGAAGGGACGTATCGGAAAACAGGAAAAATTCGTTGTTGTGTGTGTGTGTGTGTGTGTAGATGAGAGAGAGAGAGAGAGAGAGAGAGAGAGAGAGAGAGAGAGAGAGAGAGAGAGAGAGAGAGAGAGAGAGAGAATGGATTTGATTGGTCGATCTCCTATTCTTGACGTGTATGCTAGTCTTTTACGATGCGATGTGATCGTAAGGTGTGACTGATTGTATCGGTGTGATTGATCATTGATGAATGCGCGCGATTTCTTGCCTGCGATCGATTGATTTATCGTTCTGTTCGCGGTCGAGGAAATCGGATATAAGTGGGTAAGGTTGGACAGGATTGGATGCAATTGGGAAAAGATCGAAGGGGTGCGTTTGCCAGAGCCTTCGGCGGCCTGTTTTATAGTCTCTGAGCCCCATTTTGGGCGGAGCCATTTTGTTTCTTCGTCCGACAACCACTCATCGTGGTCGCGAAGGAAACTCAGAAGAGGGAAGGCAACTGAGAGGAGGATTCTCTCCCCTCAGAATTACCGGAACTGAGAAACGAATCAAGTGATTCCATCGATCGGTTGTCTGATTTATGTATTGATCTTGAACGTAACATTAAACAATTGTTATAATTGCTAATGAATACCACTAATTAACATGTTCAGCTGTACGGAAATGTCGTCTCCTCATAGAGGCCGGCAAGCGTACAGAGTGGCATTGAGCCTCCTAACAGAGGTTTGACCTTCGACAAGGGAAATGAACTTACCACCAATGTTCCTTTCGTTGGTCTGTATGCGTTTCTGAGCTGGCGAGGGGCTGTACGTCGGGCATCATCTCAGACAAAGGCAAAGACGAGAGAAAGTCGCACCAGAGTTGCTTGGGAGAGGGGGAAGTCGGTTTTACGCGCACAGAGGCACACACACACACACACAAAGAGAGAGAGAGAGAGAGAGAGAGAGAGAGAGAGAGAGAGAGAGAGAGAGAGAGAGAGAGAGAGAGAGAGAGAGGTGAGCGGATCGAGAATCGAGGTTTGCGGAATGTAGCTGCGACTTGCCGTCTGTTTGGTTTGGTAATCGAATGAGTTGGTGATTTGAAAGACTATTAATTGAGAGACTATTAATGGAACTGAATGAACAAGTGAAAGAAAAGAGAAAAGAACTGAATGCTCGACTGATTATGATTACGACTAGAGGAGAGGGACTTCCCACAAATTGTTCCCCTCTTAGTGCGAGGAGATGTGCAGAAGAGGAGAGGGTTAGGATTGGATAAACGAGAACTAGCAGGCAGCTAGAGACCTGAAGAGTGTGTGTGTGTGTGTGTGTGTGTGTGTGTGTATGTGTGTATGAGCGAGCGAGCGAGCGAGCGAGCGAGCGAGCGAGAGAGAGAGAGAGAGAGAGAGGTCCATTAGTTTGTCCAGGAGATTGAGAGAGCGAGAGGTGAGTGGCTTTTTAGAGGATTAGTGCTGACTACACCGAGTACCTCCAAACGGAGCTAGACCAGTCGACAAATTATAAACCCAGTTGTGTCGTATCTGTTATTATTTCTTCTCCCCGTCTTTCAAATCAACATCAATCAGATTTCCACAAGCGGCAAGAGAAGAACCAGCAGCTGTTTACACCCACCCACTCGACTCAAAAACCTGACAGGAAAGGGAGGGACACTCCCACCCACTTATATCCATTTCTTCTGTCCATCCACCTCTCTAAATCTCTTTCTCTGTCTGTCTTTCTCTCTCTCTCTCTTTCTTTCTTTCTTTCTTTCTTTCTCTTGTTGATCCACCTCTTTAGTACCTTCTCTCTTTCGCTTTTCTTTTTCTCGATGTGTGCTGCTGCTTATCTTGTGTTCTATTCTCTGTTCAATGATCTGGTTCTCTAATTAGTTAGGTGGGTAGTATCTGCTCATTTACGAAAGAATCCCTTCATGGGGAGCGTGCTGGGGTTCAATCAATCTTCTCGATTGTCTTGTTTGTCTTGCGGGCGTGTCCAGTGCTGGTCCTCCATTTTGATTCTCTCTGTTCTCGGTTTCCTCGGGCAAAACTCGTCTCCTTTCTTCTGCGTTGCTCTCTACAGGTCATTGTTCCTATCTATGTTTCTCAGTACCTGATACTGAGCAATCAAGGTTCATACTTTTCTTGAACTGAGATTCACACTCTTGTGTGTGTGTGTGTGTGTGTGTGTGTGTGTGTGTGTGTGTGTGAGAGAGAGAGAGAGAGAGAGAGAGAGAGAGAGAGAGGGAGATGCTGTCTATCGCATTCGTCTTTGTTCTTCGAGGTCTTCCTCTGACACTCGTCCATTGCGTCGATAATTTTGCTGCTGCCGTTTGCAGCTCTGATACTCTCCCACCCACTCTCTTTCTCTCCATTTGCAGTGTGTTTCAATCACCCAATGCTTACCCATCACGAATCCACCACTGTCACCCGCCTATGATCCTCACTTACCCACTCTCGTCCACAATCACCCACTCTCATCGGCTGGCGCATACTCTATCCTCTAATCTCTCCCTCTTTCTCTCTCACCCCTTCTTATCTCCACAAACGAGGACACATTCTTCAACAATCACCCACTGTCATCCCCTGGGGACTAGCAGGAACAGGAATCGCGCGTACAAACATCTGAACGTTGGATGATTGTTTTCTGCTCTCAAAGCTTGATCGTTGATCGTTGATCGTTGATCTGCGTAGTTCGACAAAGCTTGATCGTTGATCGTTGATCGTTGATCTGCGTAGTTCGATTAGTACTGTCGACCCGCTCCAAAGGACACAGGTTTTATCTTTTTATCTCCTCCGTTTTTCGTTTTGTGATTCGCTCTCTCTGCTTCTTCCCTCTACTCCCATCGTTGTGTTCTTGGTTTTCTTTTCTTTTCTTTTTTTTAATTTTTCTTAATTGTGCAAATCTCTCTTTTTGTGGCGGTGTGTATCGTTTTGTGTGTCGGTTTTGATCTCCATTTCTCTCGCTTATTGTCGCAATCACGATTTCTTTGTCTCTCTGACGAGATATTGACTCCCCACCCCTCCTCCGCTGTCTGACGTCGCCTGAGGGACGAGAGTAGGACTGTCACAGCACAGCAGCAGCAGCAGGAGGAGGAGGAGGAGGAGGAGGAGGAGGAGGAGGAGGAGGAGGAGGGGGAGCACAAGAACCGCGAAGACGAAGCAGGGATTGAAGGGGAAGATTTAGTATTTATGGATTATGTTATGTTATGGAGTCGGTAGCTGATTAATTAAAAAAAGAAAAAAAAGGCGTTCATTCACTTGATTAGGGGAGAGATGACACAGAAGACGAGCTTGGACTGAAGCTTTGCAGCGGGAGCGTTGGCGTAAGGTTCAGGAGGAGGAGGAGGAGGAGGAGGAGGAGGAGGAATTCTGGTGCGCGCCTAGCGCACGGGCATTGTTTTTTTTTTCATTTTATTATTATAATAAATAATATTTAATTGCCGAAGGGATCGCGACGCAGCGACTTCGAGCGATTCTTGGACGAATTAATTGCTACCGGGATCTCAATCCTGTGATCACGAGGCATATGCCACGTGGAGCAAGCTGCTGTGATTGATGCAACAGCTTCACGTCGGGATCTTGGCTCCGAACTAGATCGCGGCTGGTGTGTGTGTGTGTCTGCACTGTACTCTTTGTTCTTCTTCCCCACTCTTCTTTTCCTTCCTTTTTTTTTTTTTTTTTTTTATAATTTCCGTACATTTCCTTTTCTATAATAATCTCCTTAATAATTCTTATACCCCTCTTCCTTTTTGTCTCCTCTCCCTGTTTGCCCTCCTCCTCTACGCCTTGTTCTGTTGCTTTGAGATATCGTGAATGACGGGCTCAGGCACGCCGTTGCTTCCTTTCGCCGGCGCATCGACGGCCACGGGGTATAGTAGCAGTCGGTGGCAGATGAACCGACGGGTGGGAGAGGCCGGGAGAAAACCCGTGAAGAGGAGGTTTTCTCTTACTGGCATGATCTTTCTTATGGCTATTTTCTTGATGGCAATCGTTGCCTTCTTGGGGCGCCGGCAGACAGGAGCACCGCCGGACGACAATCATACGACAAAGGTATTTCTGTTAACCTTTTCGCCTAATTCCGCCTTTCCTACTCTCCTCCCTATCCTCTCTGCCCTTCCCTATCCTTCTCCCCTCCTCTGCCTTTCACCTTCCTCCTCTCCTCCCCTCCTCCCCTCCTCCCCTCCTCTCGCCCTCGTTTTCTTCCTTCCTCTTTCTTCTTACTACTTCTCCTTCCTCTCCTCCTCGTTTTCTTCCTTCCTCTTTCTTCTTACCTTCCTCCCCTCCTCCCCTCCTCCCGTCCTCCCTTCCTCTCCTCCTCGTTTTCTTCCTTCCTCTTTCTTCTTACTACTTCTCCTTCCTCTCTTGCCACTCTTCCTCCTCGTCTTTTCAAATCCCGTTAGGGCTGGTCCAATCTCGCTTCTTTTTTTGTCTTTCGATCGAGGAGGATGGAGCGTTCCCATCAACGGCTACTTTGAGAAGATATGCGCGGTGACGATACACTCTGTGTCCACCTTCCTTTTCTGGTTTCCTATCCTTTCCCTCTTTCTCTCCGTTCGGCTCCTACCCCCTCCTTTTCCCCCTTCTCTTCAAACTCTTTCCTTTCCTCGTCTCTCCGCCCTACTGTCTGTCCTGACTTCCTCGTTCCTCTCCTCTCGTCTCTACTATCTCCTTCTCTCTCTCTGTCTCTCGTTTTCTTCCCTTTTCTCTTCTCCCGCATGTCCTTTCTCCCTCACATCCCTTTCCTCTCTCTCTTTCTCCTCTCCGTGATCGCTTGTTTGCCTCCTCCTTTTCCTCCCTTCCCTCCCTTCCCTCCCTGCTGTCGTCGCTACTCCCTCTCCTTCCTGCTTCTTCTGCCTGTCTTCTTGCTCTTCATCGGCGGACCTGACAATCCCCTCTCCTCTCTTTCTCCTCTCCGTGATCGCTTGTCTGCCTTCTTTTCCTCCCTTCCCTCGCTGCTCTCCTTGCTACTCCCCCTCCGTCCTTCTGCTGCCTGTCTACTTACTCTTCATCGGCGGACCTTGATGATCTTCCCTAGCTACACCCACTTCTCTTAAAACAGAAAGAACGCGTGGGCGGCCTTATCGTTGAATTGACGAGGAAGAACACAATGACCGATGAGGTCGCTTGGCACCCCGTCAGTCCCATGTGCTTGACAGCAACCAACAATGTCAATGCGCTTCCCCTTCCCCAAGCACACGATATCAACCGGTTCTTATTACGGTTGGCCAATTCTCGTCCTCGGTTTTTATCTGTGACCGGTTCTCGTGCTTCCTGTCGTCTGGCATCTACCGACTTCCTCCCTCCCCTCCCTCCCCTCCCTCCCCTCCCTCCCTTCTCGCACCTCTCTCCTCCCTTCTCATCTGTCCCCTACCTTGAATGTGGAAATCTCTCTTGTGCCTCAAGCTTGTTTCCTCGTCCATCCTTTTTCTTGTTTCTTTCTCTCTCTCTCTCTCTCTCTCTCTCTCTCCCTCCCCCCCTCGCCTGGTTGCTCCTCTTTATTCACTCATTCAATCCCTTCCTACTCTTGTTCATTTTCAAAAATGTAAATTTGTGCGGCCGCTTATCTTCTTTGCCACCTGGCAATCTCATTCTCATCTCTCTCTCTCTCTCTCTCTCTCGTCGCTCCCTCCCTCTCTCAATCTCTCTCCTCTCTCCTCATCCCTCTCTGTGTCTGTGCCTTTCTCCGTTGTTTCTGAATCGTCCACGTACGTTCTCCGCCAGATGATGTCTTTATATCTGCGCACTCTTCGCTCGTTCGCCTTCGTTTCTGATTCCCCTTCTTTCTCTCTCTCTTTCTCTCTTTCATTCTCTCCCCGTGTGTGATCCTGTCCGTCCTCATATCCTGTTCTTCCTCCTCGTTCTTCTGCGATTTGCGTCTGCCCTCTCTTCGTGTCAGGCAAATCTCTACCCTCCACCTCTACCCTCATCCTTTGTGCTTGTCATGTCGCCTGCACCTTGGTCTGTCGAACGTTGAAGTCTCACTCACGGTGAAATTGAGAAACTGTCCCCTTTCATCCACAGAATGATTAGAAGAGACCCTCAAAGCATTTGGCTGGTTTATAAATATACCCCCTCCCCTTCCCCCCTTCTCCCCTTCTCCCCTTCTTCCCTTCCCCCCTTCCCCCCTTCCCCCGCTGTGTGAGATCGAACGCGATTGGTTACTACTGTAATGACGTCTTCCCTAATTAGTATTACATACCCTGACGTCAGCAGGGTTAGGGTATTGATTCCCTACTCTTGCCTCGTCCCGCTCCCCTGCTCCTCGCTCCTGCTTCAATACCTCCTCCCTTCCTCCTCCCTTCCTCCTCCCCTCATTCCCCCGTTTTCTCTCGTCCTCATTTTCACCTACCCCTTGTTTTCTCCCGTTGTCCGCTCTCCTTCTTGTCTTGGTCTCTTCCGTGAGTCCTTCCCTGAGTTTCCTCTTTCCCTCCTCGTTTCCTGTCGTCCTCTTTGCACATATACCCCTTCCCCCGTTCTCCGCTCTCCTCCTGATCTTGGTTCGCTCCTTCTGTCCCCTTTTCTAATGCCATTCCCCATGTGTCCTCCTCTTTTGCTCATGATCGTCGGTTCCTCCGTTGACCATGAGCTTTCGGTCATTCACGCTTGCGGATGGGTGGATTCCTTACCACGGCGGGAGAGAGAGGGTGTGCTCGCACGTTCTACCATCCTTGTTTTCTCTTATATGAAGTTATATCACCCTATCGTCTTCCCCCGACTAGAACGGCCGGTCATTATCGCTGTATCTAGACTGCAAGTTGCCCTAAATTGCCCCAAATACATACAGCTATATATGTAATGACCGTAGGTTTAACTCAGCGAATGGCGATGGGCGGCTCAATCCTTCGTTCGCCTGACCTTCCCTTTGACTCGGTGTGATTGCGATGGCCACGTGTGAAGTTCACAAGCGTGTGAAGTTCACAAGCGAGCGATGATAACGGTAAGACGGCGATCTCGCTTCCACGTGTGTGTGTGTGTGTGTGTGTGTGTGTGTGTGTGTGTGTGTGTGATTACCGTTTTCACTCTGATAGAACGCCCAGTCATCAAAGTTGTGTACTTGGGCCAACCTACAGTCTGGATACCGGAGATAATGACCGGGCGTTCTATGCGCGTGAAGACGTGTATAATTACTACAGTAATTAGGGCGTTTGTGCTTCCACGTGTACACTTAATTTAAAGGCCAGATCTGTATACTTACGAATTTAAAGGCGAGATCTGTATAATTACTTAGGAATTTAAAGGCGAGATCTGTATACTTACTGTAATTTAGAGGCGAGATCTGCCTCGTCTAGTTCCCCAAGCAATGGACTCTCCCTCCTCGGGTTATGTCGTCTCTTCACTGATGACCAATGTGAAGCTACGTCTCTCTCCCTCTCCTCGGGTTATGTCTTCTCGTCTCTTCTTCAGTAATGAGCAATGTAAAGCAACGTCTCTCATCCTCCTCGGGGTATAGCTTCTCTCCCCTAATTAGCAATGCGAAGTCACGTGTCTCTTCCCACCCTTTGCTTGGCCCCCCCCCCCCCCGCCTTTGGTTTTCTTTTCCTTCGCCTCTCCTTATCGTTATACCCACGTGACTCTTCCTGATCTATAGCCTCCATTATTATTTTGATACTTCATAGCCTCCATGATTATTTTGATACTTCATAGCCTCCATGATTATTTTGATACTTCATAGCCTCTATGATTATTTTGATACTTCATCGTTTCAGTCGATCGTCCGGATCGTCAAGATTGCCACGTGGTAATGCGGTTAAGATAGGAGGAAGACGGACTAAGTTAGACTAATCATCATAAAACGCCGAGGGGTTCCTGTCAGGATGCCACGTGGCAATGATAATTGACAGTCCGGACGGATGTGTACCAATGCCTGTGCAGTGACAGTTAGCAATCAGGAGGGAGAAACCTCCCCTGCCTACTCTAGCAGCAAAGTGCGAATCCTGCGATAATGATAGCGGAGAGCATTGTAGCTGCACTCCTACCGTTATTCGCTTGCCACGTGCCCTTCTTCCCCTTAGGCCACGTCATCGTCGATTCATCACCCGCAACCTGACGGTTGCCTCATGTTTTTTTTGAATCAATTGAGCAAAAGTCCCTGCAGCGCGAACGAATTTGCCACCTTGGCCTGGATTCCACACATTCAGTATTACGAGTATGAATCAAAGTACCCACTACGGATTATGTCGCGATTGACGTCCACATTCGTCAGTCTAGATGTAGACGTTGGACATCTGGACGTCTTAGGCCACGTCAACGTCCATTCATCACCCGCTGACGTGGAGGTTAATGAATTATGTCACGATTGACGTTCACATTCATCAGTCCAGATGTCGACGTTGGACATCTAGACGTCCACATTCATCAGTCATATGACATCCGTCGCGATTGGTTTCACGTGGGAGTGTATCACGTGGGAAACGTGACAGGCTACGCCTCAGACAACGAAGCAGATTTATTTTTTTGTCACTTACGCAACCGTATGAAAACACACACACTTCGCACCGAGAGAGGGAGAAGAGAGAGAAGAGAGAGAAGAGAGAAGGAAGAAAGAGGAGGAAAGGAGGCCGAGTAGTAGTAGTACTAGAAGTAGTAGTACTAGAAGCAATAGTACTAGAAGTAGTAGTAGTAGTAGTACTAGTAGTAGTAGTAGTAGTAGTAGTAGTAGTAGTAGGAGGAGGAGGAGGAGACGTGGGAAGGGGGCATGTGTGGTCAAATCTTGCGAGGAATGTCGTACCCGCATGAGGACTTTGGTGAATGTATTTGACCGGAGTTGAGAATAAGGTTCCTATTCATTCGTAGATCTGGTGAGTGCGGCTTATGAAAAGAAAAAAGAAAAAAGTCTATGACTTCTTGGTAGTTGATTCGCATCACGAATTGCCTTCTGCTGTCCGGGATTGGTACCATGTCTTACTCAAGGCGGGCTTGAACTGACGGGCATGTTTTTACATGTGGTGTGGGTGTAGTAATCATGACGTGCCCATGTGCCCTCGTGGGAATCTCTCCTCTCCTCATGGGCCCACGTGCCCAGCGCGTGCAGATCCTCGGAAGACTCAAGTTATGAACGTCGTCATCACATGCAAAACGCATCTGACCGTATTTACGGCCAAATTCGACCGTTGGAAGTTCTGGTGCAAAGGATGGCCCATGACAAGTGGATGGATAAACTATTGAGGGTTTGGGTTGGGGGGGGGGGGTGTCGGGAGCTGAAGAGGGTTCTTTTGCTTAGGGCGGCGGTGAACTGGTGTGGCCGCTGTTGCTCCCAAGGACACTCCAGTCGGGATCGGGATCGGGATCCTAGCTACAGCTCGCGACATGTCCTTTGTCGGCGGGCCCGCCAAGCCCATCTGGCCGTCTGCTGAGGCAAGATGCGCTGTCAGATGTGTGTGAGATCAGACCCCGATCAATGTCAATGGGGATCGGGATCGGTAGGCAATCATGTGGTTCGTGGCGTGCGATGAAGTTAGGTCTCGGGCAGGCACGGAAATTCTGAGCAAGACTGGTCGCATGGTTGCGCTGCGCGCTCCGATTGGGTTTGGACCTGGTTTGGAGCAGGGTTTAGCATTGAGGTCCGGTTGGACCTCGCTTGGGTAAGATTCGAGACCAATCAAGTACGATGATGACAGTGGCGTAGTCGAGTGTAAATCACCATCATCAGGCAACGCATTCTTTTGATGCTATGCTGTGCGAGACAACGCCCTCTCCTCCCTTCCCGCTCCTCTCCCATTCTCCCCCCTCTCCCCTCTCCGTTCTCTTCTCCTCCTCTCCCTCCTCTCCTCCCTCCTCTCCCACGTCTCTCGTCTCTCTTCAGCCCCCCTTTTCCGTCCTTTCTCCCTCTTGTCCTCTCTCTTTTCGTGGGCCTTTACTTGCGTCTCCTGTCTTTGGATGTATCCTATCCTATCCTATCCTATCCGTCGTTTTTATTGCTATAATTATAATGACAGGGTTAACTATGATTTCAATTTCAATAAAAATTGGTACAAATGCAAACTGTCAAGCCACCTTGACAGTCCTACGTATTCTCGGCCTGCTGAATCAGTGGATGACATTCTGAATAGCCATGCAGTTTGGAACAATCATTGGAATTATCCTCATGCTGACACATTGCCGTATCTCTATTGTGTTCTTAAGGCCCATAAATCTCCTCCCACACTCCGTCCTATTCTTGGTATCACTGCCCGAAACAATCTTGGCCCATAAATCTCCTCCCACACTCCGTCCTATTCTTGGT
>BFEA01000161.1:2672468-2687367 GCA_003427395.1 Chara braunii | reverse complement strand
CCTTATCCCATTTCGCTGTTATCTCTATTTGAATCTGCTGTATCACGCTGTCAACGAATTCGGGGCCTTCTAATCTCACCCCTTCCATCTCGTAAGTGCAACGCCTTCTCCATAGTGCCCAAAGGACCGCTCTTCGTCCCAGTGTGAGCATATTGGTGGTGTAATCGTTAAGGTGTTTTGTTAGTCCCCCGGGCCAAGTTTCGCAGAGCACCACTTTCCAATCCCAGGGCCAGGTCGTGTCTGTGCCTAGTTGGCTCCATATTCTGTCCCACCATCTCCACATCCACTGTGCTCCCGGGCATTGGAGGAATATGTGCTCTATTGTTTCTGGGTGTTTTCGAGCTGGGAAGGCGTTCATGCAGAGTTTACACCAGGGGAGGGCCAGCCCTCTTTGCTCCAGCGTTGTTCTGTCTATTAGCCAGTTATTGGTTGGTAGGCAGCGGTGCTCCATCTGCCATTGAAGTGACGCGATCTTAGCGGGTTTTTCCTTTGCCAACTTGAACCATTTGACTGATCTTAATTCCGCCTGGTCGATGTTTAGGTGAGCTTGCCATCGCTCTTTCACTTGGTCAGCCAGGTTGGTTCTCGGCCTGAGGAGCTTGTATGTTGATTTGACGGACAGCCCATAGAGTGACTTAGAGTAGTTTTTTCCTTTCCATCTTGCAGCTGTCCATGTCCATTCCAACGGGTCCAGGGACAGTTGCTGGATCGGGGTGGATGGTCTGAAGGCGATCCATTGCTGGTCTTCTTGGAGCACCCTGATGCGGAAAAGTTCGGCCTTTGGGAAGACTGACGTTTCCTCGTCGGTGCTTCTATGGAGAATGTTTCCTTTCCTTACGTGGAAGCAACTCATTGTTACGGGCCCCTCCGGATTTACGGCGACGACCCTGCCTACTCCCCCTACATTTTCTGGACACGCCACCCAGTCATCTTTTTGCAGGGTCGGTCCCTTGCGCAAGATTCTCAGCCAGTCTATAGGGACCATTTCTGTCAACGTTTCCAGGGTTTCTTGAGGGTGATGACAGTATCTCAGCTTTTCTCGCAGGCGGCCAGGTTAAATCCACTCCCTGTTTGCTACGTCCCATATGTCTTGCACCCTTGTGATCCCTCGCTTCACCCAGCCCTGCCATGGTGAGTGCATGCAGTGGAGGGTCTGACCCTTCGTGTTTGTTATCCACCTGTTGCCGAAGAGAGGTTGCCGCATCACCTCCTCCCATCTCTGTGGTGGAGTTTTGTCCGGTAGGGGGAGGCTTCTCCAGGTGTTGAGGAGGTTGGGCCAGAAGGGATCGTTCACTAGATCGTCCTTGAGTGACTGTCTTGTTGTAACCGACGGGGAGTCCCGCCGACGTGTCGCTCTGGGTATGGGCCATTCTCTGTTTTCAAGCCACATTAACGGGTCACCAGTTTCCTTCGTTGGGGGGGCTATTTTCGAGATTTGTTCCAAGGCCAGGCCTTGCCAAGGTGATTCCGTATTAAAAATAAGTCGTTTGATCCATTGTATGGCCAACGCCTTTGTTTGTGTGAGCGGGTCGATGATCCTGAGTCCTCCTTTTGCTTTAGGCTGAGTGATTGAGTGCCACGCCACTCTGCTGATGACGTTTTGTCTATCGTGATCCCCTCTCCATAAGAAGGCGGCTATTTGGCATTGCAAGGGGCGTAGAGCATTTTTGTCCAGCGCCCAGATCGCCGATTTGTACCATATTGAGGCCAGCACCACATTGTTGATGATGAGGGCGCGACCCAATCCCCTTGTTGGACCACACGACCCTTTTTGAGAGTAAGCTGCCAGGCTAGAGGTATGGCCTCACGAAGTAAGTCCAGCCTATGCAGTCCTCCATTCCCCTCTCTGTGCATCCCACAAGTCTCCTATCGTGTAGAGGCCTTTTCTAACCCATGTGAGTCAGGGGGAGTTTGTGTGTAGTGAGAAGAGGTTGCCCAATTCATCCAAGATGTGGGGGTTGCTAAAAAGGGGTTGGTGCCAAATGTCATGCCATCTATTGGGTGGCTGGATCTGCTTTGGTCCACAACACCTCCACAGCTTGAGCATGTTAGGCCATAGCGGGTCTTGTGCGATATCTGCTTTAGCTGCATGAGATGGGTTATCCCCGTGTCGTTGCTGCGCTAGGGAAGGTATGGACCAGTGAGCGTTGGTAAGCCATTGGAAGGGATGGGGCCGGTTAGGGACTGTTGTCTTCGGTGCCAGATTGCTGGTCTCTAGACAGGCTAGCGGTGCCCACGAGATATCGTTGTCTGTTAGGAACACCTTAAATATGAGGGCCTCACTTTCTCTTTGCGGGTCGATTATCCCTAGTCCCCCTTTGCTCCTTGGCTGCGTCAGTATGTCCCATTTGACCCGGTTAATGCTGCCTTGGGCCTTGGTGTCGTTTCTCCAGAGATAGGTCGTAAGGGTCTTTCTGAGCCTGGAGTATTGTTTTGGTTTAAGTGGCCACACTGCCAGTTTGTACCAGATTGCTGCCAACACAACATTGTTGACTGCTAGTGCTCTCCCTATGAGGGAGGTGTGCAGGCCCTCCCATCGGCCCAGACGGTCAACCGTGAGGTCTACCAGCATGCTCCCATGATCTAGTGGGGGACCGAGTGTTGTTAGTCTCACTCCCGGAATTCGTAGGACTGTGTCTTTTGGTGCCCATGAGACCTGTGGCTCTGGCGGCGGGCCGATGTCCTGTGGATGCAGCCACCATCCCTCAGCTTTAGAACCCCAATTGACTTTCATATCTGCTGCTAGTGAAAACAACTGGATAACTTGTGTCAAAGCGTGAAGACTTTGGTCATGTGCTCTGATTACCATCGTAAGGTCGTCTGCGAACAATTATGTGATAGGTTTGAGATGCTCTGGCAGGTCTGGAATGGGGATTTTGTGGATTTGTGGGTGGACTCTAATAAGGGCGGCCAAAGACTCCATTACTATAACAAATAGCAGGGGCGCAATGAAGTCTCATTGTCTAATCGACCTTTGAAGGAAGATCGGATCTGCCAAGTGACCATTCATCGTGATATTTGTTGACGCTGACCTATGCAGGAGTTGCACCCAGTTTGTAAACACTGGTCCAAAGTTGTTCCTTTTTTTTTTTTTTTAATTTGAAATGACCCTTGCGTAACATCTTTATCCCGACGGTGGTAAAAGAACTGTTAGGATTGAGGTCTTATCTGAGGCTGCTCCATCTATTGGTGGGGAGTGACACCTGCCAGGAACCGGACCCGATGTCCCCTTGAGATATCTTGAGGAACAAGATTGATTGTTTATGATCCTAGGGCAGTAGGAATCTATGGGGCATGGTGAGGCACATGTCCAAGAAGTCCCAGTCGATGTGGTCGTAGGCTTTCTCAAAGTCTATGAAGAGGATCGCAGCCTGAACCTTTCATTGTCGGGCATACTTGATGGTCCCCATTGACTAGAAGGATATTATCTTGGATATTGCGGTTGGGCGTAAAGCCTGACTGATCAGGATGGATCAAAAGGTTCATTAGAGACAACCGTCTTCTGGTGAGTATCTTAGCCACCAGTTTGTATGGGACTAGGAGGAGGGTGATAGGCCTGTAGTTTCTAACCTCCTATTTATCCCCTTTTTAATAGAGGAAGGTAGTGATCCCGTGTCCCATCATACCCCCAAAAGAACCTTCTCTCTGCACCGTTCCAATGTACTCCAGCATGTCATCAGAGAGCAGGTCCCAAAACTGTACCCATAACTCCTTGGGGAAGGAGTCCACTTTGACCGTTTTTTCGTCATCCATGTCCTAGAGGGCCTCCCAAACCTCCGCTTGGGTTATGGGTTTGTCCAGTCCTGTTCTTTGGGGAGGGTGAGACGGGTCTGGAACGTATGCAACAACTCTTCCCTCGCTTGGAGGACCTCGTTCGGGGGTTTGGTGGGTGTTTCTAATTTGAATAACTTTTGATAGTATTTAAATGCATAGTCCGCGATAGTGTATGCATTTGAGGCAACCGGGGCGTTGGCATCGAACGGTGTTTGGGTCTAGGAATGGCGCATGCCCTCACTCTCACTTTGGCTTTGTTAAAGAAGGTTTTATCCTTGTACCTTTTGTATGTTCCTGTTTGATTCTCCCCTGGATCCTCGCCTTTTGAAGCTCATGGAAGGTGGGTTGGTGTAGGGGGTTTTCCATTAATTGTTCATCCCATTCCTCGAGCTGGCTCATGAGTCTCTCTAGGAGGGTTTTGCGGTCTCTCGCGTGTTGCATAGAGTACTTTTTAGTACGGTCTCTAAGTTGTGCAATGTCGTCGTTGAACCATGAGACTCTGTCCCCTGATTGAGGTTTATGGGACTGCCAATAGTTCCAGAATGTCTTGACCACGTCCTTGAAGGTGGTGAGGGGCAGCAGGGAGGTATTGAGCTTGTAGAATCCCGGACCCCTCTTATGTGACTGTGAAAGGATAATCCAAGAGTGATAATTTTGTGGTCAAAAGACGCAGGGGCTTATGAGTGTAATGTTTGCGCCTGTGAGAAGGCTAGTGAGGTCTTTTGAGATTAACATTAGATCAATCCGTGAGTTGGCCACAGTGTTCTGCAGTAATCTGTATGCATCTTCCAGGTGTCTATCAGCCATGAACTGTTGCAACATTATTGCATCGAGATGGGTCTGAGGCGGTGGTGGGGTTCCTGGGTTAGATTGTTGTGATGGCGATCTGCGATCCATATTCGGGTTGAGTGTGGTATTGAAATCCCCTGCCAGTATCATCGGCGCATCATCGGGCAAAGTTTGAGGGAGGGTGAGTCAGAGGTCACCCATTAAGGGCATACACACAAACAAAGTAAAATTCTTCATCCTTGATCGCCGCCTTTAGGGACACCCACCTGCCTTGTTGTTTGTCATACTCATATGAGATTGGAACAATTCTGGATGAGGGCGGGAGCCATATTGCTACCCCCGGCGATGCCCGTTCCATGGTTGGTTCATTGTATGCCATGTAGGGCCAGGCCGCTCGTGCCTTGGCTGCATGTGGTGGTGTATCTTGCAGATGCACCTCTTGTACACATACAACATCAGGCCGTTGACCTGTGATCGAGCATTTGATCATGTTTTTTTTTTTTTTTTTATGCCTGAATGAGGCCATTTACATTCAGCGAGCGAATGTCTAGGTCTGCTTGTGCCATCCATGCGGCTCATTGAGGCTGCTTCCTGACCCGGGGGAAGACTGGGGGGGAAGGTGGTTGTTGTGTGGGGGGGGGGGGGGGGGGGGGGGGGGGGGGGGAGGCGCCGGCGAGGGGGGGGCTAGCAAGGTAGGGTCTTGCTGCGGGGTGGGAGGAGGGGGTTGAAACTTGATAGTGGCCGGCAGGGCCAGCGAAAAGCAAATGCCGCCTGCTACGTGTTGGTGTCTCCCATTGGTTAGAGTTTAGAATTGAGGCATCAGTTGGTCATTCAGTCCTAATGCTTGATGGGGAGCACAAAAGGCGGGTCTTCCCACTGGTGGTGGTCCTCCAAAGCGTTATCTTCAAAGAAGATCTGCACGTCGTGCACGAAGGTCAGCACCCAGCGTCGCGTCCATGCATAATTAGTCATGAACATGTCAATGGAGAGGTTCATGAGTTCCCAGTGTGTGAACCATATGAGGTTGTCTGGGTATTGCATGAACTGAGGTGGTGCTCTATTAGCAAGATCACTGGGATAATGCCATTTAGGAAGGATAGAGTGTTGGAGAGGATTGCACCCTGCACACCGTCTATACCTGTTTCCTTGATCCACTGCTTGAGTCTCTTAAGGATAACTGTTGTGGATAGATTCCCCCCTCGTCCTTCCACAGTTAGTACCGCTTGGGTTGCAGGCTCCCTCAATTGGTTCGGCGGTGGTCGGATACCAAGTATCACTCCCCTCTTTTTTTTTCCCTTCTCAACGGGAAGATGGCGACTCCGGGTGGTGTAACGAGAGGGATGCTCTCATCATCTTGGAGTCTGACCAGATCCTTCAGTCTCTTTGGTACTTTGAGCGCCAAAGTGTCCAAGGTGTCCTCGTCAGCCTCTTGCAGTTCTGCGGAATCGTCGGAATCGTTGTAATCTAGCATTATGTCCGAGTGCCTGAGTTGGAGTGGGGAGGGGTGTAATAGGGTCTGTCGTTCAAGGAGAGGTCCTTGTGCTCCCATATGGGTGATTGCTAGTTGGTCCTGAGATTGGTCGGGATGTACTGACTGTCCCATTGTTAACTGTTGCTGTTGTGGTGCCCTTTCTGGAGTGAGCAGTCAGTCTCTTGTCGTTAGAGTCCCGTAGAGCGTGTTGCAGAGTTCGCGTACGAGGGTTTTGGGCCATGCCAGACCCTCATGCAGGAACACTTCTTCCTGTAGGTGCCGGTTTTGATGTCGTTTTACTTGTTCTGTGAGTACAGTTCGTGCTTTTGCAAATTGTTCTATTTTGTCTAGGAACTCATTGACCGCGAAGGCAATGGCTGCGCCCACTTCCATCCAATCGATTGCTGAGGTGTCGTTGTATTTTTGGACCGTGACAAGGATTCTTGAACTTTGCATTAGGATAGTTTTTGCTTCTTCCCAGTAACCAGTATTTAATTTGTCAGTTGGCCTATCATCTGTTAAAGAGAATATTCCAGTCTTTCAGGAAGCGGAACTTTTGTCCAACTTCTATATTGGCGTAGAGTGACTCCGCAACGGGGGTGGGGGCTGCTTCCATGTCCGTGTCAGTAGACTGGGGCTGATGTTGCCCGGAGGTCAGGCTGTCGTTGTCGTTGGCAGGCGCCGAGGTGTGGGCTCGTGTCTCTGTAGTTGGGCCTGTGTCGGGTCAGTGTCGGGTCAGTGTGAGTCAGCAGCAGGCAGTGTTGCTCTTGGGTGCTCGGTAGGCCCAACATTTTTTTTTTTTTTTTTTTTTAATGAGGAAACACTCCTCGCAGTGCTAGTGCTGCTGGTTAAAGCAGAAAGCACTAGCACTCGAGGAGAGGCTCCATCTATTGGTGGGGAGCATCACTTGCTAGAAAACGAGTCCAACGTCCCTTATATACAGCGCGAGTCAGGGGATAATGTCAGGAAAAACAACTGAGAAAGACACCTGGCAGAAGGAACCTCTTCACCCTATGTCAGGCGCCAGATACGCTGCTACTACACACTGGTTCCTTCCCCACCCTGCTATCCCAACCCCGTTGTCATTCTAATCACCCTTTGTCCGTTCTACTCCTGACCAAACCATTGTACTTCAAATATTGTTGTGGTTGTCGGGGGAAATATATCTGGAAACTCCTCAGGTCTCTTCATCAGAATGTTGGGGTCGACTTGCAGCCAATCCTTGAACATGAGGTTGTAGTCTTTGGTGAGGGCGCCACCTCCCCCCTCATCCCCCTTTTCACCAGGCCATTCGACCTATGCCATCCTGCCGCCCCTGTCCCCCTCTAGCCAATTTGTGCAGAATGTTTGTATTTCCTTGATGATATCTGCTTTCTGTATGAAGTGTTTCATTTTGCCCTGAACCCTTTTCCATTGTATCCTTATTTATGTTTCGATAAATTGTCTGACAATGTCCATTGTTTTCCCTTCCCCCATTCTGGCCCCTTCCTGGTCGAAAACACACCTTTTTTACCATAATGCCCACACCACCGCCTTTCTAGCAGTGGAAAAAAGGTTTTTGGCATAGTGGGATGCTTGTGGTCTACGCCACTCACCTATCAATATAGTCTCCCAACTCCACGACCATTCCTCCTCGATTCCTAGCTGTGACCAGATGCGGTCTCACCATCACCACATTAGTACAGCCCCTGGCATTGGAGGAAGATGCGTTCTATTGTCTCATATATTCTTCTACTCGAGAAACCTGCATAGTAGGATTTGCACCATGGGAGAGCCTCCCCTCTTTGTTTCAGGTTCGTTATGTCGATTATCCAATTGTTTGTGGGGAGACACCTATGGCTGATTTGCCATTGCAGGGAGACGAACTTCACTGGTCTCTCTTTCACGCCCTTGAACCATTGTCGGCCTATAATATGATCGTTACCCAAGTTTAAACCACCAGTACTTGACCCAATTATTGAAGCCGAGCCTGAATATGCCCTGCGCGCCGATTTTGGCTGAGCCTGCCGGGGGCTAGAACCAACATGGGACATTTGATGCTTGACATAGGTGCCACCCTTATTCTAGACTTGCTGCCAGCAGCAAGATAGTAAATCGGAGATAGTTTTCTTGTTTCCACTCGTGTACATGAAAATGGTCTGGGCAGAAGTGCATCCAGATCCATCTGGACATATCTCGTTGAATGCTCCCTGCCTTTGGCGGGGAGTAGAAGCTCAAACAACCGAGAATCTTGAAAAGGAAAAAAAAACAAAAAACAAAGGGGAAAAAAGGTACCAAGCTCTGAATGCGATTGCCTTCAGATACATCCGCTGCTGCAGCGAAGTGCAGCCAAATACATTCTGGAAAGTGCTACGTCACAGTGAAGCCCTGTAATTAAAATGGTTGGCACGCATTGAATGCTCCTTGTCTCTCACAGGGAGCAGAAGCACAAACAGCCGCGATACTGCTTCCAAAAAAAAAAAAAAAAAAAAAAAANNAAAAAAAAAAAAAAAAAAAAAAAAAAAAAAAAAAAAAACCCAAAAAACGAAGGGGAGAAAAGGTACCAAACTCTGAATGTGATTGCCCTCAAATACATCCTCTGTTGCACCAAAGTGCAGCCAGATGGAAAGTGCTACGTCACAATGAGGCTGTGGACTTGGAACGGTTGACAAGTATTGAATGCTCCCTGTGTCTCATGGGGAGCAGAAACACAAACAGCCGCAAATGGAGAAAGACTATCAAGTGCCGTTTGAGGGCCCTATTCGGATCTGTTCGGATACAAACCTCCCCTGGTCTGTTCGGATACAAACCTCCCCTGGTCTTTGGCTGAACCAGCGTGTCCCAAGCTACCCGACTGATCACATTTTGCTGCTCGTGATCCCCTCGCCAGAGAAAGGCTACCAAGTGCCGTTTGAGGGCCCTGACATTAGGCTTACTTAGCTGCCAAAGGGCTGATTTATACCATATTGATGCTAACACAACGCTATTGATGATCAACGCTCTTCCAAAGATAGAGGTGTTTTTCTTTGCCCATTCCTGTATTTTTTGCAGCGCAGGCCTAGTGATTCATTCGTCGTTGCTTGCCGGCGGGCCTAAAGCAGAAAGTGTCACCCCTAGGACAAGTATCTGTTCCTCGAGGGGTCTCCAGTCCACCTTCGGCTGTTCGGGGGGACGAACCCCGTGAAAGTGGACCCACCAGCCTTGTGTTGTGCTTCCCTAGTTGACGGCCATGTCAGAGACCTGGGTAAAGCGCCTCTTAATTTCATCCATATTACTTTGGGTGGCTTCTACAACTATTGTCAAGTCGCCCTAAAACATCGAGTAGACATGTATGACTTCCTCCGGGATGCCTGCCAAACGGAGCCTAGAGATCCTTTTGTTAGTTCTCATATTGGAGCCAATGCTTCCATTACAATGAGTAAAAGAAAAGGGGCTATCGAGTCTCCCTGCCGTACCGAGTGCTGTAGTTGGATCTCCGGAGCTAGGAGTTCGTTCACCTGCACCCGTGTAGTCGCATTGCAGTGGATTATTTTGATCCAATCTCGAAACTCCGAACCAAAATTCATTTTCTGCAAGCATTTATCCAGAAATCTCCAGTCTACGTGATCGTATGCTTTTTCAAAGCCAATAAACAGTATGGCTGCGTTTTGCCGCGACTGCCTCGATAATTTAATTAATTCGTTGACCAATAGCACGTTATCCTGGATGTTCCTATTGCGCATAAATCCTGTTTGCGCTGGGTGGATTATCTCCTCCAGGACCGGGATTATCCTATTGGCCAGTACCTTCGCCAGCAGCTTGTATACCACAGTGAGAAGGGTGATTTAGTTGACTGTGTTTGTATTGCAGTTGCTTCTGTTTCTCCATCTCTTGTTGCCAGTACAGCTGCAGTTGTTGTTGTTGTTGGAGCACTTGCTCATGCTGGTAGCAGAGTTGCTGCTGCCATTGTAGGTGGAGGTGATGCTGATGCAGCAGTTGCACTTGCTGTTGTTGTCGGTGGTGTTGTTCCAACTGTGCCTGCAGCAGAAGTCGGAGGTGGTCCTGGATACTGGCCTGCTTTATCTCATGTTGTTGTTGATGTTGCTGTGCCTGCCAGTGCACTTGCTGCCGCATCTGCATTTGCATTTGGTTATGGTGTTCGTGTAGTTGTTGTTGTTGTTGTTGCTGCAAGTGTTGGCCGCACTGCAGCTCTTGCCTCTGCGGTTGTAGCATGAGAATCTGCTGCTGCTGTTTTCAGGGGTCAGCAGCCGGAGTAAAACGGCCAACGGTGCCAGCCAAAACGAGGCCCGCACCTATTCGCTTTGTTTTGGCACACAGGAGGATGGCAATGGAAGGCTCAAAAGTACTGGATGACACACAGGAGGATGGCACCAGTACTTGGCCCAGCTATCGGCCGTGGAAAAGAAAAGAGTAGAAACATTTCTAGTCGGATGAATTTGGGCGCTCCTGTAGTGGCCCGTACGTTTTCTAAAATTGTGGCTTGTTAACGGGCACGACTTTAGGAAATACTGGTGATTTAACAAGCCACGACTCTGTGAAATGGACAATCTGCCATGCTTCACCGAAGAAATTTGGGGCCCTAGCAAATCTTACCCCAAGGCATGGTCGAAGAGCACCCGGGGTTATCCCCAGCGCCGCAGCTTGTAACTTGCATTCAAACCCGGTTCGCTGGCGTGCTGCTGGATGCTGTGAAAATCCCTTTGAGCTTAGCTCAATCGGGCTGTTTGGTTGGAGTTGAGTCTGGGTACACCAGGTCATGGTAGTACATGCTGTTGTTGTTGTTGTTTTCAGAAAATCCCCAACGGGTCAGCTATTGGGGGTGGTAGCATGCCCCAGTAGTATGTGTTGTACTAATCATGCTGGGTGGTTGCATCTGCGGGTATTAGTTTCATCCCAGCTCGCTTTGCCTTGTGGTATGTCTTCTAATTAAGATCGGCAGGTTTGCAGGTTAGATCCCTGGAGTGGGCCTTTTTTTTTCTTTTTCCTTTTTCTTTCTTTCTTTCTTTTTTTTTTTTTCTTTTTTTTTTGATGCTCACAGGACCCAACCCAACCTACCTCATCGTTCTTCTTACTTAGCGTAACCCCTGCTCCCCATCTACCGGGGCAATTGTTGGCCCTACCTCGGATATACCAGACAGCAGTTGCAGGCACCTGCACCAGGCCCGGACAACCTCTCCCAGCCCTAGTTGAAGCACTATTGAATGAGCCCTGTCACTTTTTTTCCTATGAGCACCAGCCTGGGTTTGTCAGACAGCCAGGATTCCATAGAGCCACCCCTACAGTCTTCCCCCGAACAAAATGCACGTGCATTATTTACGAATAGAACACACGGAGTGCGTTCTTTTCGTATACAACGCACATGTGTTATACTACGAATATAGGGTATCAACTTCCAAAAATCACCCCCCTGGTACATGTACCTCTGGTTTCCCGCCAATAGGACCTTCAGGTAAAACACACACACACACACACACACACACACACACACACACACAGAGAGAGAGAGAGAGAGAGAGAGAGAGAGAGAGGTCCAATTGTGGCTAAAGCAACGACGAAACCACCGAGCACTAAAACCGACCAAATACTTCAGGCGAGTATTTTGGTCGGTTTTAGTGCTTGGTGGTTTTGTCATTGCTTTAGCCACAGTTGGATCTCTCTCTCTCTCTCTCTCTCTCTCTCTCTCTCTCTCTCTCTCTCATATGTGGTATTCAGACCCAACAAATCCAAAAGAGCAAAACAGAACAAACACTACTAATCCTCAGACAGAAGGTGGCAAATTATACATGGGCTACTATTCCTGAAATGTGTTCTAAATCATGAAGATTGTTGTAAGCCAGGTAATGGCCCCAGTATCTTAATTTTCAAATACTTCTTAGGCCAATTGTATTTTTCTAGTAGGTTTTTAGTGATGAATTCTTTGAAGGCATTCGTTATGGGACGCTGGGCCCGGTTCCCAGCTCGTGCCAATTTGTGAGATAATGTTTGTATCTATGGGACGCTGGACCCGGTTTCCATCAGGTGTTGCTCCCCACCAATAGATGGAGCTGTTTTTTAAAAAAAAAAAAAAAAAAAAAAAAAAAAAAAAAGAAGAATAGTAGCGGATGTATCTTGGCCCCTTCTGTGGGTAGATGATTGTTTTTTTGGGTTTCATGACTACGATAGTGTGCCTAATAATAAAATACGACTTGAAACCAGAAACAAATAAAAATAAGTTCTTTATCATCATGGTCTTGATGCCGCTGCTCCAATGTGCTGATCCTCAGATCCCTTGAAATATCTAGCTGCCAGATTGTGGAGTTCTCCACCATTAGAATGGAGCCCCCGAAAAAAAAAAAAAAAAAAAAAGGGGAGCCCCAGAACGAGAATTTGCAGAGATCTAAATTCTACATACTAAGGGGCACCCTGGGGCCGTATGATATTTACAGCGGAAGAACTGATGAGAGAGAAGAAGAACACCTTCAAAAGTCTAAAAAGAGAGAAAGAAGAGCACATTGCAAAGCTAGTCTTAGGGCAATACTCACACTAGCACTTTTTTACTTTGTTTCTGGACGGAATTGCCACCAGATGCATATAAGTCCGGCCGTAAATGCGGTCGTGTGCATTTCAACCACCAGTACTTGGCCCAGCTATAGGCCGCCGAAAAAAATAGAGTACAAACGTTTCTAGTTGGATGAATTTGGGCCCTCCTGTAGTGGCCCGTACGTTTCCCAAAATCGTGGCGCGTTAACGGGCACGCCTTTAGGAAGTACGGGTGGCTTAAGAGAGTGGTAGTGTGAGTACGCACTTAGATCCGCACAAACATAGCACCAGTTGGACTCTTTCTTTCTTTGTTTTTTTCTTTTTTTTTGATGGGCTGCACCACTCTTTCCTGCAGTGCAACACAGAGGCAACGTAGAGGGGCCAAGTAGGCGAGCCTGCTCTTGCAACCCGTCCCTCCATGGCCCAACAAAAATTAACGGATCAGATATTAGGGTCCTGGCCCATGGGTAGGAGAGCAATCCTATGGGCCATCCGGCAACGAAGATGCACCAATGAATGGGAAGGAGTCAGACTTGATGGCCCAGAATTTACTGACAACATCAAACAGCAAGTGCGAAATGATATTTTGGTGCAATCGGAAAAGCTAAAAGACAAGCTATAACACAATTCCTCAAAAGCAGATATCCTCAAAGCAATAAAATCCTTCAACAGTGACTGGCTTGGTGGGGACAAAGGGGGGGAAATTGGAAGGATAGAATGGAAAGGTGAGATAGGAGACGAGGGGCAAGAGATAAATAGGAACTACAAACTATTTTTTAATGGGTGGACTGAGGTTCATCCCTCCATCCCTCTCCGCCCAATGCTGGACTTCCCCAATCCCTTCCCCCTGTCCCCCAATGCTATTGTCCCTTTGTCATGGCATGGTCTGGAAGCAGTATGAAGAAACAGAATATTGAAAGGAAAAGAGAGATCTAGCATATCTTAAGTATGAGTCGGGCACCACATAGAGGTAGGATTAAAAGTTCACTTCTGGCGCCCTACCCTGGGTGAAGAGGCTCAGGCCTGGACTCTAACAACATTTCTTTGTATTATGAAAAAGGACGCTGGACCCGTTTTCCAGCAGGTGCAGCTCCCCACCAATAGATGGAGCGACCAATGCAAACCTTAGTAGGGAGGGCTGCTCTCACCGCCCTACCTACCAGGGTTTACTGAATCTTTAATCCAAAAAAAAAAAAAAAAAAAAAAAAAAAAGGTGATCAGAACAGATACTACACGATCTTTTTTTTCTTTTTTTTTTTAATTAGCCAAAAGGCCTAGAAAGGTATATTCCACTGGGATTCTTAGGGGATAATCACACAAGGAATTTCCTGGCTTTCCTGGATGTATCTGACTGCATTTGTGGCCATTCCTGGATGCACCTGACCACAACTACACCCAGAGGACCTAATTTGCTTCTGCTTCCAGCCTATTCACGTATCCGGAAAACCTATTACCTAACAGAGGGTGACTGTCAGGTCACCTCTAGATATCAAAGTGTCCTTAGGGGCACCTGTGAAAATTGAAACGATACAGAGAAAGATTAGCACAGCCCCTGCGCAAGCAGGATGACAAGCATAAATCAAGAAATGGTCCCAATTCTTAAAAAAAAAAAAGAAGCTATAGACAGTTGTGATCACCCCAAAAAAAATAAATAAATAAATAAATAAATGGAGATTTTATACTTAAGGAACAAAATTGAACCCTTCCGATACGGCCCTGAAAACTCCCCAAAATTCTCACCTAAGGGTCTGACGTTTTCAGAAGGCTGACCCCCTTGGACATATCTGGATAACATTCAGTCCAGATACATCCCAGGGGGTCTGGCGTTCTGAAAACGTGGGACCCTCCGGAGGCAATTTTGGGGAAGTTTTTGGGGCTGAATCAGGGCGTTCAAATTTGTTCAATTATTAACTTCAATCAACATAAAATCTCGAAATTGTAAAGAAAAAATAATAAAAAAAAATATATATCGACTTTGTAAAAAAAAATTAAAAATTAAAAAATCTCAAATTTGTCTAACTGGCTGTTTTTCAACTGAGGCTAAAGGTTAAAAAAAAAAAAAACCAACAAAAGAAGGTTAACACTCGCTGGGTTCGTAAAAAAACATAAAAGAATAAACTGTGTCGACAACCAGGCCGCCTTGGTCACCTCGCTTGCCCAGCAGGGGGCCTGGTCGGGCAAGGGACAGGGAAGGTCCCTGTAAAAAAGAACAAAAAAAAAAAAAAAGGAAAAGAAAAAATCTGAAAAAAACTATGTTGTGCAGAAAAATGAACTTGAGCACGGATGTGGCTGCTACGGGGTTCCCCGTAATACTATAATGACAATAAAAAAAAGGCCTGAAAGGCCGTCCTGTCCAGATTTGACAGG
>BFEA01000161.1:2649543-2661177 GCA_003427395.1 Chara braunii | reverse complement strand
GGGTGTCCGGGAGCGGTGGATTTGGGTGTTGTGTTGTGTGGCGTGGGCTCCCCCTTGAATCCAGTTGGACACATTGAGGTGAGGGGGCTACCATAACTGACTGTCCTGTTGATTGTCGGTGGAACACAGGTAGCGTTTTCCATTGCCATCGGCGTTCCTCCAACCACCAAGGCTTCCACATGAGGTTCCGGTTCCCATCTAACTCCGCAATCTTCCGGTCTGGATCCAGCCACTCCTGTTCGAAGGCGCTGATGAGTTCAGCAATTTTGATTTGATCAGTAGCAGACGTGAGTTTCTCCTTAAGGCTTCTCCAGGCTTTTTGTATGTTGATTCTTATTGTTTCAACCACGTGTTGTATTGCTTGGATGTAGCCGAAGGAGTGTTCTTTCCTTTCATGGGAATAGCGAGTCCGCCAAATTACCATTAATACTTCCAGCCTTGTGAATTTAGAGAGGTTGGATTGGAAGAGCGACCATGCGGCCGTTGAGGTCGGGGGCTGGTCCAGCAGAAGCACCGCCGGGTCCCAAGGCAGGTCGCTATGCGTGAGGTATTTCCATGCTGCCGCCCACCAACGCCAGATCTGGTTTGCCATTGGGCAATCCAACAGGCAGTGTTCGAGGTCTGCTATTTGTCTTTGGGATGAGACACCACAATAGGAGCATAGGGGCGACAGGATGCCTTTTTGTTCCAGACGGGATCTTGAGACCACCCAATCTAGGGTTGGCAAACAACGGTATATGATCTGCCATTGGAGTGCTCGTTGTGATGTGGGCATGAGACTAGAGTAGTGGGACCACCTGAAGTTTTGTAGATCATTTGCTTTCAGTATAGAGTCACGCCGCCACCTATCTTGTATGATGTTAGTTGTGTCGATGGTCTTATGGGTCTTCCTATAGCACTCTTTGACCGTGTATCACTCTTCGGGATCGAATGGTAGTGAGCAGATTGGGGTAGCGGCTTCATAGGCCTACCAACCATCTTCCTCATTACCCACCACACGTACTCTTATGAGGCCCGACCAAGGCTGTTGTTTATCCAGGCACTCGTTTCTGGTTAGACTTGTCATTCTGGCCCCAGCGAGCGTCAAGTCATATGCTTCCAGTGCTGTATGATTGTCCAGGCAGCTGGTTACTCGGTAGAGGGTCATTGGAACCGGTAGGGAAGGTGCTGTAATTACTCAATCCCCTTCTTGGATAATGGGGCCCTGTCTCAGGGCTTTGATCCAGGCGATGGGGATGGCTTCCTGCAGTTCCATAAGCTTTTCCTTCAGGTTTCTAATGTTTTTGAGGGCTGGTTTAAGCTGATCAACTGTTTTCCACTTACCAGCTCTGATGTCCCACAAGTCCTCTATTGTGAAAACACCCCGTTTGACCCATCCCAGCCAATGGGAGTCATTTTTGATAGAAAAGGTTCGGCCTCACGAGGTGAGAATGTGAGGATTCCCGAACCAAGGCTGTCTCCAGACCTCATGCCATCGTGACGGTGGTGGCAGTTTGTCCGGGCCTATATCCCTCCATAGTGCAAGGATGGAGGCCCAAAGAGGGTCATTTGCTAAGTCCGCCTTCGTGGCAGTTGTGTGAGATTCCTCTGCTACCACCTTGGGAGTACTTGGGATAGAACACCCTGGATTTGTGAGCCAAGCCAGGGCGTGGATTGGTCTTTCCTGTGCTGTGTCAGGGGCTAGACATCGCAGTTGAATGCCAGCTAGTGTGGCCCATGGGATATCGTTACCCATCAACAGTCTAATTATGATTTTGAAGACCAAAGCTTTGATTTCCCCTTCCGGCTCGATGATCCCCAGACCCCTTTTATCTCTTGGTTGGGCCAGCTGGGCCCATGCTACCCTTTTAATACAGGTCTGCAGTTCATGATCATTTCTCCACAGGTATGTTGCAGTCGCTTGTTTCAGAGCCGATAACTGTTTTGGGGGTAGCATCCAGAATGCTGTCTCAAATAGTGGAAAGGATAGCATTGTTAATGGCCAAGGCTCTTCCCACTAGCGAAGTGTGCAGACCTTTTCATTTGGACATGGCCTGGATCGCTGTTTGGACCAGGCGGTCCGCGTGGTCCGTAGGTGGGCCGAGGGCCGTGAGTCTCACCCCTAGGACCCATATAGCTTCTTCTCTTGGTTTCCAGTTGACTGGAGGGTCATCGGGGGGTGCTCTCCTACTGTGTGGAGCCACCACCCTTCTGTTTTAGCGCCCCAGTTTACTTTCATGTCTGCAGCGATGGAGAAGAGGTGGATCGTGTCCGCCAAGGCCTGCATACTAGAGGGAGAAGCTTTGATGAGGACCGTAAGGTCGTCTGCAAAAAGGGAGGTAATGGGTATCAGATGCGGTGGCAGTTCCGGAATTTCAATACGTTGTATTGCGGGGTTTGCCCTTATAAGGGAGGCAAGCGCCTCCATAACAATCACAAAGAGCAACGTTGCTATCGGGTCCCCTTGTCTCACTGATCTTTGCGGTGGGAAGGGCGTCGAGAGGTGGCCGTTGATCATAATGTTGGTTGCTGCCGAGTGGTGTAGGGTGCTGACCCAATGTCTAAATCCTGGCCCGAAGTTCATTTTTTGCAGACACAAGTCTAGGAATTGTCAGTCGACATGATCATACGCTTTTTCAAAGTCAATAAACAGGATCGCCGCATTCTTCTTGCGTTGTCTCGCGTATTTGATGGTCTCGTTTACCAGCAAGATGTTATCCTGTATGTTTCGTTGTGGCATGAACCCCGTTTGGTCCATATGTATGAGATGACCCATGTGCGGTAGGAGTCTGTTGCATAGCGCTTTGGCCACCATTTTATAGAGAATGGGGAGCAGTGTGATTGGCCGGTAATTTCGAACCTCTGCTCTGTCTCCTTTTTTATATAGAAGCGTGGTGACACCCTGAGCCATCAAATCCCCAAACCTCCCCTCACTTTGAACTGCTTGGATGTATTCGAGGAGGTCAAGATGGAAGATTTCYCAAAAGTGGAYCCAGWATTCCTTAGGAAAGGAGTCTAGGCCTGTTTTTTTTTCATCCTCCATGCCTTGCAGTGCCGCCAATAGTTCGTGAGTTGTAATTGGAGATTCTAGTGATGATCTTCGTTGTTGGGATAGTATCGCTGTTAGGTTTTGTAATAGTTCATGCCTTGCGTGCCCTAGTGCCTCTTCTCCCCACCGGACGTTCTCTGAGGTAAAGATGTTGTTGTAGTATTGTGAAGCGAAGTCGACTATCCCATATGGGTTGGTCACATCCCTTTGATGTGGATCGAATGGGTGATGTAGGGATGAAACCAAGTTCTACCTTGATCTGGTCTTTGCTTTGTCAAAGAAGGTTGAGGACATGGTGCCTTATGTGTCTGCCTTTTTTATCCTGGCTTGAATTCTCCATGTCTCCGTCTGGTAGTCAAGGTACTCTTGGAGTCGGTCCCTTGCTTGTTGTAGGTTTGTGAAGGTCTGCTGGTCCAACGGGTGGCTAAGCATTTCTAAATCCCATTGTTCCAGGGACTGTAGTAGTTTTTCTATCGTCCTTTTCCTCTCCTTGGCATGAGCTATTTAGGTTAGCAATCCCTTCATTGAGCCAATCCACCATCGAGGGATATTTATCCTTTTGTGTCTTCCAGTAAACCCAGTACTCCTGCACCTCCTGGTTTAGTGACCGGAGCTTCAACAATGATGTGTTGAACTTATAGAAGCTTGGCCCACATTGGAGATGATGGTTGAATGACAGGCCCAAAACGATTCCCCTGTGATCGAACGAACGACATGGGCTGATGGGTTGTATTTCGGCCACTGTCACCAAGGAAGCCAAGGATTGGGACACTAGAAAGAAGTCAATACATGAGTTGGATAAACCGGCTGGTCCTCTTGAGCGAAGGCAGGTGAAGGCCTTTTTGGAGGGATGTAGAAGTCTATAGATATCACAAGTCTGCGTTTCTTCCATTAGTTGAGTAAGCATGATGATGTCCGGCGTCAAGTCCCCTCCCACTGGGTTGGAGGAGGACCGACGATCATGCTCCGGGTCCGGAGTGATGTTAAAATCCCCTCCAATGATGAGAGGGCAGTCCTTAGGCAGTGCGCGATGTAGGTTAAGCAGAAACGGGTTCTCTGATTGGGGTCGTTGGGGCCGTATACACTAACTATGCACATTGTCTCGTCCCCCAGTTCCGCTTTTAAGTACACCCATCTCCCCTGACGCCGGTCGTAGTCGTAGAGTAGAGGTTTCAATCTGGATGATGGTGGCAGCCAGATGTCAACCCCGCAAGATGCGCTTTGTATTGCCGGAGCTGAGAACGCTGTGTAAGGCCAGGTCATTCGGCGCTTGGCCTCATGAGGGGGGGTGCTCATGAGATGGGTTTCTTGTACACACACCGCATCAGGCCAGCTTGCGGTGTCCTGCTGCCTGATTTCATTCCAGATCGCCCCAGTTTTCTGAGGATTCGGAGTAATTAGCCCATTAACGCTAAGCGACCTCACGTGGACGTCTGCTTGTGCCAGTTTCTTCGCCCAAAGTGGCTGTCTCCTGAGAGGTGGTGGTACACGAGGCAAGGGGGGTTCGGGGAGTGGAGGCTGTTGTGGAAGTTGGGCGGAGTGAGGTTGAAGGGCCAACTGCATGTGGATTTGCGTATGTTGAGTTTTGTGATCCCTCTCAGGGTGTCTCCCTGGGCTGCGTTGGTTCTGTTCCTCCATTAACCTATCTTATGTCCGTGAGATCAGAAGTCCCTTGGCTGCTTACATCCTAATCACGAATGGTGGATCGTCCCACATATTGGTTTTCTGCAATATGTCATGTTCTAATATGGCCTGCACGATTGTGTGGAGCTGCGCCAATCGCCAAGCGAAGTTGGATTTCAACCTCGCTGTCGAGAGTTCCTTCAGTTGTTCGTTTGATAGCCAAACCAGTGAGGAATTGTCGCTTGTAGTGACTTGCTGCGTCACTTTGTATTCATAAAGTATAGTGACCAAGGCGATGCCTTTTGGGAAGGGGTGATCCTTGTGCAGTGCCAGTCCTATGAGCCCTTTATCCTTATTTTCGGTAACCGTTGCTGCTGACAGCCGCAAAGCTTCTGACTTGTCGTATGTCCCCTTCCTTCCCTCGAATGTGAGGCCCACTATGTCGTCCAACTGTTTGTTGTGGTGTGAGTTGTACTGTGCAAGGTGGCCTTTTTTTCTCAGTCCTATTTGCCAATTGTGCTGTTGCGGTTCCCGCCTGAGGGGTAGGACGAGCACGCCGTAGAGGGGTTCATAGCCAAGGGCTGCAGTTCTTGAGTGCGATGGTCTGATGAGATCTTTCAGTTTCCCCCTGGTGGTCACCTTGGTTGTGGGGCTGTCATGGTCTTTTCCGCCATCTGCCTCACTGTCCGTGGTCATCTGTGACTGTGATGATATTGAGAGGGCGCCACAGCAGGGGTCCTCCCTGGCAGGACAGTCGTTGCTGGCAACTGCAGTATTTTGTTCCCCCCAGTCCGAATGGTCTGAGTGGTCTGAGTCAGAGTCATCTCCCGATTCCAGTGAGTTGTCTGACTGCTGCAGGGAGTCTCTTTCTGTCTGCGAATCTGACAACAAATCAATGATGTTGGCTGGGGAGACAAGGGCCCGACTGTCGGTGTCCCGGGGGAGCGCCGATGGTTTGTGAAGGACTGATCTGAGAAGGTCGGGTGGGATTCTATCCTCCCATGGACCTTCCACTATGGTAAGGGCAGATAGGGTCTGGTTGGTTGCCAGTATCGTGGCCATTTCGACTATAAGTATCTCCGGCCACTGCTGGCCGTCGAGGGTGAAGGCCGTGTGCGGGTCTGTCTTCTGTACCTCCACCAGTCTCCGTTCGGCCGATGTGTCTGACAAGGTGGACCAGACTTTATCGACAATGTGTTTGGTTGCGTTGACCACAACCCTGCCCATCTGTTTCCAGTCCACGTCCTTGGGGGTGGCATATTTGTTAACAGTGGTTATTATTTGGTCGTTCTTGAGGATGAGTCTCCTGATTTTCTCCCAGTGTAGGGGCGGTATCCTATCATGCAGTGAAACGGCTTCGGGTGATAGCATTCTGAGCAGGACCCAGTCCACTATTTCTTTCAGTTGTCTTCTGACCCTCCTGTTTAACGCAGTCTCACGTTTTTGTGTGTTTCCTATATGTTGTGTGTCCTGGTCGTCATTCCCCGAGGGCACACCCTCATTTGGTGGCATTTCTTCATTTTGTACTACCGCAATACAGGACTGGGAGTGGACGGTTTCCACCGTGTCGAGTGTGATATCCCCTTGGTGGTCTCTTTCTCTGCGTTGGTCGTCGTCTTCGTCCCAGCTTTCAAGTTCCCCTTCCGAGACGACTGTGGGTAGGAGAATGTCACCCTGGTGGTCCACTTCTTGAGGTGCATTCCTAATTTCCTGTAGTCGTTCCTGCGTCTCTGGGAGCGGTTGCACCCCGTCCTGCATCTGAAGGCGGGGGTCAAATTGGTGTTGGTATTGTGTATCAAGCAGAGCTTGGGCCCGGGCTTGATCCAAGAGGTGTGCCTGCAGCGGTGCCTGGCCCATGGCCTGCGCCTGGGCCTGTGCTTGAGCCTGAGCCTGAGCCTGGGCCATGAATTGAGCCTGTGCTTCCATCTGCATGCGGGCGTGGGCCTGGCCCAAGGCTTGTGCCTGGTCAACTGCTTGAGCCTGAACCTGGGCCGTCAATTGAGTCTGGGCTTGATCCAAGAGGTGTGCCTGCAGCTGTGCCTGGCCCATGGCCTGCGCCTGGGCCTGCGCTTGAGCCCGAGCCTGAGCCTGGGCCATGAATTGAGCCTGTGCCTCCATCTGCATGCGGGTGTGGGCCTGGCCCAAGGCTTGTGCCTGGTCAACTGCTTGAGCCTGAACCTGGGCCGTCAATTGAGTCTGTCTCTCCACTTGCATGCAGGCAAAAGCCTGGGCCTGAGTGTGGGCGCAGGCCCAGGCTTGCGCTCGGGCCTGGGCCTGGGACTGTTCGTGAGCTTGAATCTGGGCATGAGCCAGTGGCCAGATTTGGGCATCCTGGGTGGTGCTGCTTAACATTTCCCCATTTTCTTGCCGTTCCTGTTCTTTGGGTTGTGCTGGGCAGAGATTCACCTTTGGTCGCAGGTATGGGTCATCGTTGTTGTGTAACATGAGATCCCCTTGGTAATCCAGCTGTGAGGGGCGCTGTGCGTCTTGTGCGTACGGCCCTTTGTCCTGCCCCCTGTCTGTAGCCTGCTTCCAATTATGGTCCTGTTCGGTCTTGGTAGCCTGTGTCTGATCGAGCTCCTGAACTACCCCAGCCAACTCGTGTGTGGGCAGGAGGTTGTGGCGACAGTCCTCTTTTGCTGGTCCGGCCCGAGCGGTTGTCGTTTGTCCGGGGGTTTATGTCCTTGGTCCTTGTCCTGGCTTTCCCGACCAGGTTGTCTGTCAGGTTCAGTCTGCCCTTGTTGTTTGGTCGCGCAAATCTCGATTTTGCGGCCCCTGTACCTTCAATGTTTTTTCATACTTTTCCCCTGTACCTTTAGTGCGGTCTTATCTGTTTGATTGCGTCTGGCGGTGGTTTGGGTGTGCTGTTGGTGGCCGCTCTCCACTGTAGATTGTTGCTGCTGCATCTGGGTACGGTTTGGGGAAGCTTGTGTCTACTGTTTATGTTGTGTGACTGACTGTTGATGGCCACTCGCCTCTGGAGCTTGTAGCTGCAGAGGGGCTCGATCTGAGGCAGGTTGTTTCGGCTGGTTCGGTAGTGCTTCTCTCCCCGAGTTGTGTCTATCCCCCTTCTGGCGTTCGCAGGTGGCAAGAGTTTGCTCAGTTGCAGCGTGATAGGTCAAGTCGGTGGCAGCCAGGGCTCGCTGGTGACCGCACTGATCTTCAGGCCCCAGCTGCAGCGGGGCGTGTTTGGCGTGAGCGTGTTCAGTTTCCACCTGTTGTTCCGGGTCACCGACCGGGGCATGCATGTCATGACCGGGTACGGATGCAACCTGTTTGGACGGATCTGTGATGGTCGAGGCATGGAGGGCGTTGTACTGATTGTTGGCAGTAACTTGCTGTACCTTGTGGCCATGGGATGGTCCCAGGTCTTGACACCGTTCAGTCTGATGTAGATGTGCTAGCTGACACCGCTGCTTCATTTGTAGCCCCTGTGGCGTTCCTGGATCGCAAGCCTGTGGGAGTCGTTGTGGGGGGTTCAGTTGTTGCCGGTGAACTGCGGCGGGGGGGAGGAGTAACTGTTCCTTTCCCCGGGGCATCGCCGGCTGTGCATGCAATTGGAGCATTGGTTCTTGAGTCAAGGTGTGAGGTGGGCGCGGCTGCTCTTCCTCCCATTGGCACACTGGATGTCCATGCGGTTGCACCAGTGCCTATTTCAGTTTTCCCAACCAGTGTTCCACATAACCAGCCACTAGTTTAACCGAGGCTGCCTCAGTTGTTGGTGGCACAGACGTCGCGTTTATGCGGTCTGTAGTGGAGTTCTTTCCCAACAAGGGAGTCTGTGTTTTGTCTTGATCCTGTGGCATCGCCACTTCTCCCTGTACCCCGGGGGAAGGGGCCCCGTGGCTGCTGGTAATAACCCCAGTTTCGGATGCGTGATAGGCATTCCCCTGTGCCAACAGTTGGGTCTGGACTTGTCTGGTGGTGATTCGGGTGCACTGTTGGTGGCCGCTGTCCACGGTAGATTGCAGCTGCAGCAATGGGCTACATTTCGGGGGAGGCTGTATCTGCTGGTTATGTTGTGTGCGTGTGAGTTGATGGCCACTCACCTCTTTTACTTGTAGTTGCAGAGGGGCGCTATCTGAGAGTGCTTGTTCCTGCCGGCTCAGCAGTGCTTCGCTCGCCGAGTTGTATGTATTCCCCTTCCGGTGTGCACAGGTGGCATGAGTTTGCTCAGTCGCACCTTTCTGGGTCAAGTTGGTGACGGCCAGGGCTCGCTGGTCAGCAGACTGTTCTTTAGGCCGCAGCTGCAGTGGGGCCTGTTTGGCGTGTGCATGTTCAGTTTCCACCTGTTGCTGTCGGTCAGCAACGACTGAGGCATGCAGATCATGATCAGATACAGTTGCAACCTGTTGGGACAGATCTGTGATGACCGGAGCATGCTGGTCACCATGGTCTTCTGCAGACTCCTGTTGCACCAGGGCATTTTCGGTTTGAACCTGGTTGGCGTGAGCATGTTCGGTTTCCACCTGTTGCTGTCGGTCAGCAACCAGGTCTCATATAACAATGCCTTCCAATCCCAAGGCCATTTGTGGGAGGTGCCTATGCTGCTCCAAATCCTATCCCACCATCACCATAGCCATACCGATCCTGGGCATTGCAAGAAAATGTGCTCCATGGTTTCCGGGATCTTTCATGAGCTGAAGGTAGAATCACAGAGTTTGCACCAAGGAAGCGTCAGCCCCCTCTTTTCTAAAAAGGAAACGATCCATTATCCAATCACTTGGTGGAGGACATCGATGGCCAGCCTGCCATTGTAGCGACGCTACTTTGGCTGGTCTTGATTTTATACTTCTGAAGTTTTGAACCATTTGATGTTCCTCAAACCCTCTTTTCCTAAGATTAGTTCTTTCATCCATCTAGCTTCCACTCGATCTCTCAGATTCAATTTATGCCTCAACATTATATATGTTTTTTTTTGTTTTGTTTTTTTGTTTTTTGTTTTTTTTTTCCTGTTTTTGTTTACCTTCCACTACCTACTCCTAAGACTATCTAGAGGGGACCCCTGCAAGCAGAGTATGTTCATTTAACAGTTAGCAATTGTAAGGAGCTGATAATGTGTTTTTTTGTCCTAATTGGTGCGGTCCAGGTCCAATTCGTGGGATCTAAAGGAAGTTTATCTATACGGCAGTCCGGTTTGAAAGTCTGTCACCGATCCTTACTCTGAAGCAACTTGACCCTGAAGAACTGATCTTCTTTTTTTTTTTTTTTTTTGAATAACACCCACCAAGTTTGCTAGGAGTGATGGTAATGACCCATCACCCCTAGCTACTTGGTTTGTGGATCCAATTTATTGGTGGGGAGAAGCACCTGCTGGAAAGCGGGTACAACGCCCCTCGTACAATGAAAAAAATGTCTTGTTGAAGAATATAATCATGTGACAAGTGAGCTGAGACCTGCCTCTTCAGTCCGCTGAGGACCTCCAGATATAACCATACATTTCTAGCCTGCCTATGCTCAGGGAATAGTTACAATAGCAATCATCGGTGATTTATGACTTAGGCAAGGACCCCACAGGACCGCGGAAAGGAAAAACTTTGCCACAAAACTGTTTCCAGGACCCCACAGCCTGCCGCAAATGTCATGGAAAAGATGAAATTTCTCCCGCAAACCCTTTTTCAGGACCCCACAGACCGAAGATTGCGGCTTGGAAAAACATTGTTTTGTGTTTTCACATAGTCCGCAGCCTGTCCGCAATTTTGTGCAGACTGTAGAGGGCCGGGGGGAGGGGTTGTAGATCCTGGAAAGTCTCACGGGAGGCAGCAGCCAACCAAGACGAAGAGTGCAAAAAAAAAAAAGAAAGAAGGCTGCATGTCAGTGAGGTCTTTGCCTTACTAGGCTGCATGTCCAAACCATTGGTTGTCTACTATTGCCTTGGCTGAAGGCAGAGAATAAATCTGAGAAGTCCTCTGGGGACCTCAAATGATTGCCTTGTTGAATTGTCATCTAACACCCCCCAATCTGGATTTTAAACAAATCAAGAAACTGCACCTTGTGATTTTTTTTTTCTTTTTTTTTTTTGACAGAGATACCATCCCAACTATTGGAGGGACTTAAGCCTCTTCACCTTCTTGTGGGCGCCATATTCCTCTCATATACACTAGCTTGTATCTCTCCTTGAACAGTTTGAAAATTAAACCACCAGTACCTGGCCCAGCTATCGGCCGCGGCGCTTCCCGTATACGCGCCGCGCCATTTGGGCTTCGGCCTGCCGGACCGCATTGGCTGGAGGCCGCAGGCAAAACGAAAAAGAAAATTGCGACGGCGGTTCGGCAGGACTTGGCGCGCAGCGTGCTGGGAGGCTCGGATTCAATAGCTGAGCGAGGTACTGGTGGTTTAACATTGAGAACCAAAAACAACCCTAAAGAACCCTTATTCATTCCCGAACAATGACCATGGAACTAAACATCCTGGCTGTGGAGGAAAGGGGTCTGGGAATTCTGACAAGTGTCTCATTGGAATCCTTGGATCCACCACCGACCATTCTTCAAAATTCGGATAGTAGATTCTACTTACCTCTTTGGCTTCCTCTCTCTCATTCGCTTTCCACTTGACCTGTCCAATTTCCCCCGTTTGGGGGCCCCCAAGCCAGCTGCAGCTAGATTCTTGAATATGATTCATGATTTCGATATCTGAATGTAAATGTTGAATTTTATCCTTGGTATTATCCCACTGTGCCCTGATCACCGTTTGAAGTTGTTGCTTAAACCACCAGTACCTCGCCCAGCTATAGAAAAAAGTCACGGCCGTTAACGCGCCATGACTTTAGGGGGTCGGGGAGTTGAAGGACCGGTAGGAGCTGTTTTTCCTTAGAAATCAAAATAACCCAAAAGAATGAAAAAAAACGGGATAGTAAGATACCACTTCAAAAAACAAGAAAAGAAAAAAGAAAAAGAAATAGCAAAATTCAAGGGCGGGGAGGGTTCTCTCTCTCTCTCTCTCTCTCTCTCTCTCTCTCTCTCTCTCTCTCTCTCTCTCTCTCT
>BFEA01000161.1:2637126-2648933 GCA_003427395.1 Chara braunii | reverse complement strand
TGGGAATGAATCTTCCGCTACAAGGCAGCATGATTCATTCCCGTCACTCAGTGGACTGCCCGGCGTGAAGGCAGAGAGAGAGAGAGAGAGAGGGCGCATTGCGTGGCTGGCCGCGTCGAATGCGCCGCCTCTCTCTCTCTCTCTCTCTCTCTTTCTCTGTTGCTGCACGACTGATGTGAAAACTGGGAATGAATCTTCCACTACAAGGCGGCATGATTCATTCCCGTCACTCAGTGGACTGCCCGGCCGTGAAGGCAGAGAGAGAGAGAGAGAGAGAGAGAGAGAGAGAGAGAGAGAGAGAGAGAGAGAGAGAGAGAGAGAGAGAGAGAGAGACTCTCTCTCAGAGTCTCTCTCTCTCTCTCTCTCTCTCTCTCTCTCTCTCTCTCTCTCTCTCTCCACGCGACCCGAAGATGGACACCGCAAAAAGGGTATCTGTGTTTTTCAATTTCTTTTTTTTTTCGCAGAAGAATGTCGATTTTATTTTTTTTTGTCTTTTTTTTTCTTCCGATGTGTTCCTACCGGTAGCTCGAGGCTCAGTAAGGTTCGGGATACCGGTAGGCTGAGCCACCGGCCTTAACAACCGCTAGGTACTGGTGGTTAAATTGGGTCTGTGAATTCAGGACCATCCAACCTTGCCCTTTCCATTTCATAGGTACATCTTCTCCTCCATATAGCCCAAAGTACCGCTTTTCTTCTAACAATGAGTGAACACGTCATATGACTCTGGTACCCAGGATTCTAGCAAAATTGTCTTCCAATCCCAGGGCCACTGGCAAAAGGTACCCAGTATGTCCCAAATACGGTCCCACCATCTCCACAGCCAAATAGCCCCTGGGCATTGCGGGAAGATATGTTCAATTGTTTCTGGGATTGATCTTACCGGCAAACCAGACCTACAAAATCTATACCAGGGGAGAGTTATCCCCTTTTGTTCTAGTGTAGTTCTATTAACCAACCAATCATTTGTAGGAAGGCATCGATGCTCCATTTGCCATTGTAACAAGGCTACTTTGGTTGGTTTAGATTTCATATCTCGGAATCATTTAATTGGCTTGAGAACTTCTTTGTTTAAATTCAACTGTTTCATCCATCTGTCCACCACCCTGTCCTTTATATTTATATTAGGTCTCAACATCCTATATTTTGATTTGACTGACAAGATGTGAAACATTCTCGTATACCCTCGACCTCTTCCTTCAGGCGAGGCTCATACCCAATTAATGAGATCCAATGTCAGACAATGGATAGGTGTATTGGGTTTAAATGTCAACCATGTGGTGTTATAATTCATGAATCTGATCCTAAAGACTTGCTCACTATGAACCCATCTAGTCTCCTCCTTAGGATTTGGGCAAATTGTATTATCATGTGCTAACCTGTACAGGGCAACAAAGTTTCATCATTAGGATTAATTTGTAAGATATTTCCAATTAAACCAGATTGATTTATTATGGACACTCAATCTCCATCTTCAAGCCGAGGCTCTTTTTTGAGTATCCTAAGCCAGTCCAAGGTGATCAATTTAATGACTTTTTCTAATGTTTCCACTTAATGATGACAATATTCGTATTTTGAGGATGAGTTTCAATAAGACTGTTGTTATGTCCTAAAATGCGTATGGTGAGGAGAATGGAGTCATCTTCAGGCACCATGAGTGCATTGCCTAGTTGCTAGTTATTACCATGTAGTCCAACCCAATGTCTCTTCTGGACCTTAGGACCTTTTCTTTAAATCCTTACCCAATCTAGAGGAACCAAATCAATTAAACCACTAGTATTTGACCCAACTATCAACCGCGAAAAATAAAAAGTAGGAACATTTCTAGTCGGATGAGTGTAGGAGGTCGTACGTTACCTAAAATCGTGGCGCATTAACGGGCACGACTCTAGGAAGTACTGGTGGTTTAATGAGTCTAGTTTTGTTGCAGTTTATCTGCAGTAGCGTAGGCTAGGCAAGAACTCCGAGAGTGAAAACCAGTCATTTGATTCTTTGTTCGATAAATATCTTATTACGAGAATGTCATTTTTAACCTACCTCCTCTAAGCTGAATTCATACCATGCAACAACCTTCCCCACGAATCCGTGATCCACCTATTCTTGAATAAGGGTTGCTGGTAAACCTGTTCCCATCTTTTGGGAAAATTTTTATCAGATAGAGGCAGTTTACGCCGTGTTTGGAGGAGGTCGGATCAGACGGGATCATTCTTTAAATGAATTCTGACCACTTGTCGTTGTGAATTTGTGATGTGATCTGAGGTTTTTGCTCGCCTTGTGGGGATAGACCAAAACCGGTTTTCTATCCAAATCGTCAGGTTCATCTCATCTGGAACTTCTGGAGTTAGACATTTTATTTGTTCTAAGAAAAATGTCTGCATGGGGGTTGTGGGTTAAACACGAAACATTTGATCCATTGCAGCAGCGCAAGTGCCATAACCTGTATGGCAGAGTCCAAAATACATAATCCTCCTTTTGTCTTGGGTTGTGTAACTACTTGTCAGGCCACTCTGCTAACTATATTGTTTTGCTCATGGTTTCCCCTCCATAGGTAAGTTGTCACTTGTCTTTGTAACACCTTGAGGGCTGATATATCTATTGGTCAAATTAGTGATTTATACCATAAGGTTGCGAGAATTACATTATGAAAAACAAGCGATCGACCTAAGAGCGAGGTTTGTTTGTCTTTCCACTTTTTCATTTTTGCCAAGACCATTTTTTAGATTCATTCGTTATTGGTTGTTGCCTTGCCTGTAGGGGATAAGGAAACCCCTAATACTTTTTTTTTTAACTTCATGCACCTGGGAACCTGCTTAACGGGGTGATATAAGCATCCCCTTAAGGAGGTCCCAATATTGTAGACTCCATCTATTGGTGGGGAGAAGCGCTTGTTGAAAATCGGGTTCAGCGTCGCTGTACATCTCAAAAGTTTTGTAGAAATTGTGTAAACATAAATGTGTGCGGTGCAAACACTAACTGCGTTTTCTGTGCGATTTGTTCCCTATTGTGATGTCAACAGAGTATCTCCCTAATGAGTCCCTATATCGCAAGAGACATTGATTACATCCCAAAATGGGGAGGGATTGACCTCGTGTTGTCCCAATCAGCAAACAACAACACAACAAGTCCTTATAAAAAAATACACCTACCCAATCAATTAAACCCACTCATCAAACCGGATAAGCCCACTCACGTAAGAGTGGCAAGTGACATCCCACGTGATTAGGGTTAGGGAAATTGCTAACCCTTGACAGATGAGATCCCGCCACCCCCTACCCCACCCCTACCCCACCCCTACCCTCGGCGAAAACTGTAAGCCGTGGTAACACAAATCTGCCCACAATACCAGTATTACTGAAGCGGTTGCCCATACTCCCAATGTCATTGTCGTTGATGCTGACCTTGTAGGCGTTGTCGTTTTCATTGCTCCTTTTGTTATTGTTAATGATGTGACGATCGTCGTTGGTGTTATCGTTGTTGTTGTCTTGATCCAGTATTTGTTGTTCGTGTTTTTTTTATTGTTGTCGATGGCGCGCAACCAATTGTCCACCTATCATAAAACGCCCCCATCTGTGGAGAGGTGGGAAGAAGCAACCGTTCTTCGTGCCCTTCGTGTTTGTAACTTTTCCCCAGTGGCAACTGTTCTGTGTCGGACGTCTGATCGCACCCGTTGGATTGCGCAGGCAGACTCGCCTCCAGAACCGGACAGAGATCATGCCCTTCCTCAATAATATCAAAGCAGCGTCGCATCTGCATCAGGGTATCCACTTGTCACCAATCAATGAACTCATCGAGCTGAGGAGCCGGCCCTTTCTCCAACTCCTGGATGGCGTCCAACATGCTTTACATAGTGTCCTCCTGCCATGGGACCTGCCCGACTGCCCCACCATTAGCCAGAAACCAATCCCCTCGCTTCGAGGACAAAGCATCAATGATATCTTGCAAGTGGCGACCACCTTCAGCAACCACTCAGACACACCTGGTTGTAAATCGTCCATTAAAGTCGTCGCAAACCATCAAAGAACGCACCGCCAAATCGACCAAAAAAAGCGCCTTAGACCCATGTGTCGTCTCCTAATATGTCAGGTGGACAGTCCACCATCACCTGGACGAGTTGACCAGGCGGGCACCAGGATGACCAGGGGCAGCTATGGTAGCCGCGCTATTGCCCCAGTCTACAGAGTGCAGTCGAGCCTCGCCGACCAGTCCGTAACGCAAATTAGCGCTCGACGCTAGTGCCGAAACCCCTAATACCCTAATTGGAGTGCCAGACGGCTACCAATTAATGCGAAGAAGTTATGAAGGTCTCACCCCCTGATGATTTCCCACCACCCCCGAGTTTTATTTCCCCAGTTTATTCTCATATCTGAGAGGGAACAAAATTTATTCATTAGTTTCTTGATTTCCATCAGATTTTCATGAGAGGCTTCCACCATCAGAGAGAGTTCACCGACAAACAATGAACAAACCGGGATGGCTTCTTGTGGAATATACGACACTTGACTACGCTTAATGTCTCTATTGTGTCGCAGGTTCGCAACTAGAGCCTCCATCGTAAGTACGAAGAGAAAAGGGACAATTGGGTCGCCTTGTCTCAGTGACCACTCAAGATTAATGGGTGGGGCTAGGTTTTCGTTTATCATCACCCTCGTCGTTGCATTTGAGAGAAGTGTTTCTATCCATCTGCGAAAACACGGCCCAAAGTTAAGTTTTTCCATACATTTATCAAAAAATGGTCAATCCACATGATCATAAGCTTTTTCAAAACCAATAAAGATAAAAGCGGCATTATGTTTCGACTATCTAGATAACTTGACCAATATACTTTGTCATTTATTGGTGTGTTGTGCTCACTCTGTGTGTTCTAATCCCCAACAATTGCTTCAGTATCCAACCACTCACAATTGAAACTACTAGCTGAAACAACTTTTGCCTCAGGGTCATATCGAAATCCTTTGGCAACTTAAAAATTAAAACTAGAACTAGAAAATCTAGGCTATTTGGCTGCCTGGCCATGCACTATGTCCGTGCACCTAGTGCAGGCAAAAACCAGCCCTTACTTAATTTTATTTATTTATTTATTTTTGGAGAAGGTTTTTTGCGCATGGTCATAGGAGCCCAAATCCGGGCTCGGTTCCTTTCTCAGTCAACAGGGGGGAAGGGGGGTATAAAGTGGTTTCTAAGGGGCTGAAGGGGTTTAACGGGGGGTGCCTTAGTCTGATTCTGATTTTTATTTTTTATTTCTTACCATCATGATAGAAAACCTTCAGAGAGGTGGTATGAGCACTTAAAGTCTGTGTTCGGCGACTCCATCTATTCGTGGGGAGCTTCACGTGCCGGAAGGCGGGTCCGGCATCCTATTCTGAAAAACGTAACTGCTCGACATGCTCGTCAACCCCATGCCAACCATAGACCCCTTCACCCACTAGGTACCAGGAAGGAAAAATTATCGCCTAGTCTAATCGGCATGTCTAATCCGTATGAGATCAGTTCTTTGAGAGGGGGTTTCAAATTGGAGAAATGTTAGTCAAATGTTTTTTGAGAGGGGGTTTTAAATTGGAGAAACGCTAGTCAAATGCTCTTGATTTTTATGAGGAAAGGTAGTCACTGTTGCTAAGCGTGAACATTCGCAGTCAGGAGGTTGCGCTTGTGTGGGTTCCATTTTCGTCGTTTCATTTCTTTCTATTTTCGGTAAGGTCGTACAGTACACCTTCACTAGGACGGGTTCGTTTGGGGTCTCCAACAACAGAAAATAGGGTTCGGTCGTGGTCATCCCTAAGACCGGTCGTAGGGCAGGTTATTTTGTCAAGGTCGTTGCAATTTAGTATAGGGCGCAGTCCATTGTTTCCCTTCTGAGGGATATAGTTTTTTTCCCGTTGCAAACTAGGGGCGGGCGATTTGGGTCTGGGCGGGCGATTTGGGTGTGGGTGGTTTCCGCTTTTGTTTTTATTCTCTTCTACTGTATCTTCCCAAAAATACAGTATCGAGCATTCCGTTGTTTACTACGCCCAAGTAATGAAATCTAGAACGGACTGCCCTGGGCCTGGACTCATTAGCGAAGTATTCTACCACTTCGCTCAGGATTTCGATCACGTGTGGCCTCGAGTGACTCAGTACGGGCGTCGAATACATCAGATCTCGACGGCCTGGTAGTTTTCGAGCGGGGACTGTAAAGATGCTCACCTCCGTCCAATGAGATGTGTCGAAAAACAAAGAAAAAAAAATGGACATGATAGCTCGTGGCTTTGCGTGGGCGGGAAGTCTGGATCTTATGTGCTCGAAAGGGGGGGGGGGTTGACTTCCAGACTTCATTTTTTTTTTTTTTGGCTCTTGGAAATAGAACTTGAAATGTGACATTCGAATATTATGGTGGATCTGACAGGAACGCTTCCGCGTTTGTCGGATGACCTGTTAGAGGCATCATGAGATACATGGCGAGGAATACCCGTTACTTGTTCATCCTCGTGAATGTGTTCGTGAACACATTTTGTTGCCACGGTACATCACTATGAAGACTTACGTGAAGGAGATCGTACCAACCCATGAATTCGGGTGCACAATTGTTCTTCTTTATTTTATATGCCATTTCAATTCATTTTAAATCAGAAAATGATCCATTCATTCAAAAAAAAAAAAACTTGTTTTTTCCAAAAAACCATAAAACTGCATCACACGTAGTAGAATACTTCGCTAGTGGGCCCAGGCCCCAGGGCAGTCCGTTCTAGATTTGGTACTTGGACGTAGTAAAAAGCAGAATGTTTCGATACTGTATTTCTGGGAAGATGCAGTAGTAGAGAGAAAAACAAAAGAGGAAACGACCCAGACCCAAATCGCCAACCCAGACCCATATCGCCAGCCCCAGTTTGCAATGGGAAAAAACTTTATCCCTCAAAAGGAAAACAATTGACGACCTATACTAAATTGCAACGACCTTGACAAGCTAACCTGCCCTACGACCGATCTTAGGAAAGACTGCGACCGCCGACCGGACCCTATTTTCTGTTGTCGGAGACCCCAAAAGAACCCGTCCTAGTGAAGTTGTACTGCACGACCTTACTGAAAATAGAAAGAAATGAAACGACGAAAATTAAACCCACACAAGCGCAGCCTCCTGGCTGGGAACACTTATAAAGAGGTTAAGGATGTGCCTGTTACCGCCCCAACGGGCCCCCTCTGACATTTGTATGAATCTGTGGAAAACCCAGAACCTTGATTGACTCTTCGAACTTTCTTCCATGCCCCCAATACGGTTTACCCACGTCTGTCCCTCGTCCCGGTTCTGGTAGTCGTTAGGCCCACTGGCCAAATTATGCACGGTGCGTTGGGGCATGGCAAAAAATGTGCACCTTTTGCACATGATACGTCATCAATAATTTAGGTTTTGGAGGGATATGACTTCATATTTTTCCCCTGTCACTGGATGAGGGTTTGGTTTTAGATGTGGGACTTTGCGGGGACGTTTTCTTCAGTGTGGGGCTTTTAGGCCCGGAGGATGGGAGTCCCGTTCTGCGAGGCTTACACAAGGTGGGAGGTGACTCAGGTGAGGGGGCAGGGATAGACACGAGGGTTTGTCTTCTTCTGGGTTGGGGCTGGGGTTGGGGCTGGGCTTTGGGGTCAGATTGGCCCTGGCTGGGGCAGATCGAGACAAGGGGTGTTGATTTCCGAACAGGCAAGCGTCCTCTGAAGAAAAGTGTTATTTGGTAAAGCAGCATAGAGTGTTTAGCTCACCCTCCTTTTTTTTTTTTTTTTTTTTTTTAAATGAGAACAAAGCTCCAATCTATTCGTGGGGAGCAACACGTGCTGGGAACCGGGCCCTGCGTCCCATATAAAAAATTACATAGGATTTGAAAAAAATAGAGAATTTGCAGTACATGGGCCACTACCCGACTTTGGCTAAGAGCTAGATAAAGAGATACAAACAAGCTACCGAAAATAGGCAAAAATTCAGGAACAGACTCAGACCCCCCTCCATCCTCGTTCCCTCACTCCGGCAAGTCTTACTGCAGCAGAGCCACCATCTCTGCTGCTGCTGGACCCTATTACCATCCTACTAGCTAGCCCCCTCACTAGTAGGACGCTTGATATCCAACCTTCTTCTCCCACTCACCTAGGCCAAGTTTCAGAAAACGTCTCAAAACCCCCCACCCATCCTCTTTACCTCACTTCAACAAGACTTACTGCAGGACGTTCTGTAGGACGCTTGATATCCCGCCATCTACTTCCAACACCAACCAGCGTCGTTCTGACTGCAAATTTATGAGTCTAACAGCATCTCAAGACCTGGTCCACCAGAAGCAACTGAAAGACAATTTTGAAGGTTTGGGGTACTGGGGCCATTACCCGGCTTTGGCGAAGAAAAATTGGAGACAGATTAAAAATTACTATGGCAAAATTCAGAAAATAGGCAAGACTTCAGAAAATGCCTCAGAAAACCCCATCCATCCTCTTTACCTCACTTAGGCAAGACTTACTGCAGCAGAGCCACCATCGCCGCTGCTGCTGTACTCTATTTCCATATACCAGCAAACCCCCTCACTAGTAGGACGCTTGTTATCCCACCCTCTACTTCTCCTACTCACATAAGCAAAAGTTCAGAGAACGTCCAAGAAACCCCCATCCATCCTCTTACCTCACTCCGACAAGACTTAAGGCAGCAGAACCACCATCTCCGCTGCTGTTGTACCCTATTTCCATCCTACCAGCTAGCCACCTCACTACTAGGACGCTTGATATCCCACCCTCTACTTCCAACACCAGCCAACCATGACGTTCTGTCATCGAACCACCATAGATCTATGAATATAACTACATCAGAGAATCCTACAGTGCGTGGCAAAAAGCCCCCAGAATCCTAAAGCAATCTCACGACCACCAAAAAACAAATCAAACTTACTCAAGAAAAATGACAACCCATTGGGATTATCTGGAAGCCGATATAAACAAAAATTTGTTGCCCCAACGCTATCAACCGACTATCCTACGGCTGCCTCGACCCACATGTCCAAGATACCAGGCTCTTCCAGGCCTCACACCCCCAACCGTTGGGTTACAGGGCGGCGCGACCCACCCCAGCTTCGACCCGCGTCGTCCTAATACCAGCTCGCAGTTAGCCAGTGGACTGCTTTCTACCCTCGGCAGTTCCCCAAATTTCTCTACCAGGCCTCTAACCCCTGCACACTCAGGTTACAAGGCACCAAACCCCAGCTCTGGCCAGCGTCGTTCTGGCATCGACCAACCCTAACCTTATGGACATGATGGCGATAACCCACCGTCGGATAATCTGTTGAACACATCGCGGCAACTAAGGCTTCTAAATGCCCGGCTTCCTCAATGCACCGGTCGTGCTCAACACCCCCAAACCACTTGAACACTCCCCTTGACCCCCCTCTGGCAAGCCTTATCACAGCGGAGCCACCATCTCCGTTGCTATTATGCCTTATTTTAGTTCTACCGACTGACCCTCTCGCCAGCAGGACGCGTCACCTCCCTCCCACTACTAACCCCTCTCAAACAGGAGTGTATCACAACGACCAGTGCAAGAACAGAACACTAGAATAAAAGCATCAGGAAAAACAAGATTCAAAAAATTCACAAGACCATTGAAATTCTAAAAAGTGAGAGATCACTATTCAAGATCAAAGACGAGGCTGTGATTTACGATCGTCAATATGAAAAGAAAAAATTGAGAGTTATTCAGAAATTTTGGAGATCATTCATGATCCCACTGTCTTGAATCGGTGAATTATTTGAGATCAGAGGCAAAACTCTGATTTACGATCATCAACATGATAGGATTAAATCGAGAATTATTCGAAAAATTTTGAATTCATTCATGAGTCCGCAGTTCTTGAATCAAATTAGAATTGAAAAACCTAAAGCTACCTATCATGAGAAAATCAAATAGAAAAATCCAAAATATTAAATTTGAAAACCAGAGATTAGAATAAAAAAATCGGATTTACAATAATTTGAAAATCGAAGTCAGGTTACTATCTTGAAGCTACATCCCAAAAAACGAGATCAAAACGAAAAAAAGTGAGGTCACTCAAGCCAGGAAGAGCAAAACTATGGATCAAAGCATATAAACTAACCTCCCATCATGATGTGTCTTTCTCCCCCAAACCTTTACCCCCTCCCTTATCGGCCCGAAGGTAACTCAGCCATCACATGACCACTCTCTCGGCCATAAAAAAAAGACTGAACAATAAGGATTAACGGACCGTGGCTTCACTTTACCCTCCACTTGCCAGGTAGCAAGACAAAACCATCGAACTTGCCAGTGACCCCTCACTGGTAGTCCGGGGGGGAGCAGACCTTCCATGCCCTTCGTTGCCCTTCAGCACCTAACTGTTTCGTTGGACACGTGACACCCCGTCATTCATAGCTCTGATGATGATGTTGGCAACCCATACCCTTCGCAGCCCTTCACAAGCAGCCTCTTCGTAGTAGCCTCATCCTCTACGCACGATGCATCACCCTTATCGCGATCCTTTCCATCATCATCCCTTCACCCAAAACCTCTCAACTACCACCTCACACCACCTCAGACCACCCCGAATCCACTCCCCCAGCACCGCACCGCACCACCGCTTGTTGTCGTTCAGCGCCGCTTGATTCGACTTCGCGCTGCTCTGCCGCATGTCACTGCTCGGCGCCACTCGGCCTAACTGCGCGGGCGGGGCGCAGCGCTCCCAGTCGCGCTGCGCCCTTTGTCCCATGTTTAGTTCACCCTCAAATCCCTGGGTGTTTTGCAATCTTAAACCACCAGTACATAACAGCCATCGGCCTCGGGCCCGTTTAGGAGGTCACGTGTCGTCGATTTATTTTGTTGACCGCGTGCGAGGCTCCTAAATTTTAGGAGAGGCTCAATCGGACTTTCAACTTGGCTGGGGCCATGTACTGGTGCTTTAAGAAATAGTCGTGAATAAGTTGTTCCTAAGTTTTGCTTTTCTAATTCGCTATTGAGACTTTGAAAGTTTGGATTTATTATTTTTTTTTTTTAAATTAAAAGGCTAATCCTTTCCCTCGTTGGAGGCTTGAGCACGGATGTGGCTGCTACGGGGTTCCCCGTAATACTATAATGGCAATAAAAAAAGGCCTGAAAGGCCGTTCTGTCCAGATTTGACAGGTAATTGAATTCGTTGGGCTTAAAGTTTTGATTTCTGTTTCTTTCTTGTTTTTTTTTCTTTTTGTTTTTTTTTAAAGCCCAGGTTGTTGAAGAGGTGGGATACTAGACGGAGGGCTGTCATTCACAGTACTCAGCCACTCGGTTGTCCAGATGAACCCCTTCTGAAGACCCCACCCACCCTTCCTCTTATTTTTTTGCCTTGGAGCACCCCCACACCCCCTGTCCTACCCTAGTGTTAACCACCCAGGACCATCACCCATTGCCATCTTGGCGGGGTGACTTGACAAGTCATCGGTTGCAGGCACCTGGGCTAAGCAGAGACTCTTACCCCCTGCTAAGCTCCGGTTGAAACAGACTTCGAGCAAGGTTGTGACGCCCAACCTCACGCCCTGATCGGAGTGGGATGTGGGTCTGGAAGTGCGAAAAAGGGTGTGCCAAGGATTTTTGGGAAAGTGGGGGTGGAGTCCCAGGTCGGAACTGAGATCTCCTATGGCAAAGTTTCAGGGGCATAAAGGCAATAGAGCTAAGGTGGCGAGTTACTTTCGGTCTGATGGCGGTCGAGGTCGTGCAGCATAAGGCAGATGGCGTGCGCGGTGCATTCAAGGTCGTCCGATCCGTCTGTTTTGGTGGCGGCGGTTCGGGGAGAGGCCCGCCCGTGATGGTTGCGATTCCGATGAGTCGGACC
>BFEA01000161.1:2610182-2623233 GCA_003427395.1 Chara braunii | reverse complement strand
AAAAAAAAAAAAAAAAAAAAAAGAAGGATATACTGAGAAAGTCCAATTGAAAGAATTGAAAGAATTTAGAGCTACTTCAGAGCTTTTTTGTAAGGGACTTCAGAGATAAACAAAAAGCAGAAGAAGACTGGGGAGTCCACCAACAGTCCTCACCCCACTCCGGCAAGACTTACTCCAGCAAAGCCACCATCTCTACTGCTGCTATGCCCTATTTCTGTCCTACCAGCTAGCCCCTTTGCTAGCAGGACGCGTGATACCTTTCTCTCTCGATCCCTTTCCTTCCCGTTACTCAGAAAAAGGTACGGGAATAGACTGCAAAATTCCTAAAAAAGCCCTCAATCCCGCAAAATCCCTAACAGATCCTTCCAAGGATCTCCAACACTGTCGTATTCCCTGCCGAGCTTCCAGGCCTCACACCCCCCATCCTGCTGGGTTACAGGGCAACACAACTCACCCCAGCTCCGGCCAGCGTTGTCTCAGCAGCAACCCTTGGTTGTCCCGTGGGATGCCCCCCCAAAGCACCCCCAGATCTCTCTACCAGGCCTCATGCCCCTGCGTCAACAGGTTACAGGGCAACACCCCAGCACCGGCCAGCGTCGTTCTGGCATCGAACAGCCTTAGGTCACCGAGTATTACAGCCTTGAAACTACCTAGAAGATATTGCCAGGAAACCCCAGGCTCCGGAAGACAGTTTAAAGACAGAACAAACTAACCCCTTTTTTTAGAATTGGATTGACTACGTAAAAATTCGTAATTGCAAACATAGAAGAAGACCTGGCGGGTCCTGCAGATGCTCAGAAACCCTTGAAATCCCTAACGCCCCTTCCGAGGCCTTTCAACACTGTCCTACTCCCTGCCGAGCTCTTCCAGGTCTCACACCCCACATCCTGCTAGGTTACAGGGTGACACAACTCACCCGAGCTCCGACGAGCGTCGTCCCAGCAGCAAACCTTAGCTGTTCCGTGGGATGCCCACCCCTAAGCATCCCCAGATCTCTCTACCAGGCCTCCAGGGTAACACCCCAGCTCCGGCCAGCGTCATTCTGGCATCGAGCAGCCACAGGTCCCTGAGAATAACAGCGTCAAAAATCACCTAAGAAGAGTTGCTAGGGATCCCAAGAGCCCAAAAGCATTCTTAAGACCCCCAAACAGCCATCTGTAAAAGGAAAGAAAGAGGGGGGGGAAATCAAAACTAAATACCAACCAACCTAAAATCACCCCCTCAACAAAGGAGCCGTCGGTCTCGACTTTTGGTCCTCGAACCAGAACACAGTTGGTCTCATACCCCCTTCTGCATGGGCAACAGGGCACCGCAACCTTCCCCAGTACCGACCAACCTAGATCTGTCGGATAGGAAGTGCCTTCCTCCCTCGACAATTCCCATAGCGACTAACCCCTACACAGGTTACAGGGTCAGAAACCCGGCGCTGCTTGCTTTGGACGATCTGGTTATACCTTCCACCCTCAGCATAATTCCATGGGCCTCAAGCTCCCCCCTGGGTCACAAAGCCAAGCTCCAGCACCGGCCCATGTCATCCCAGCCTCGTCCTCCTGGCCTACTCACCTTCACCGACATCCATCCTCTGATTGAAGGCCACCTCTCCTCCCATCCTCCCCTTTTTAATTCCCCCCCTCCTTCCTTGATCAAAATCAGAATTATCTGAGGTCTCCAGAACCAGACTTGCGGTTATATAGAATCAGAAATTTTATAGAGCTTCTCTAGGAATTTATTTGAAGAATCTCTTCGAAAATTTCTTAGAAGCTTTTATAGGAAAATATTTCGAGAATATTTTTAGAAGGTTTTATAGGAAAATGTTTCGAGAAACAGAAGTTTTTTTTAAGCCTTTCAAGTTGTAGAATCAGAAATTTCTTAGAAGCTTTGATAGGAAAATATTTCAAAAATATTTTTAAGAACTTTTATAGGAAAGAATTCAAGAATCAGAAGTTTTTTTTTTTTTTTTGAAGCTTTTATAGGAATTCCAATACGAGGTTTGAAGTCTAAACTAAGCATGTCAATCATCAGAAGAATACCAATTGAACAGCGGAAGAAAAACAAATCAGGAAATCGTAAGCTGAGAAATTCAGAAGGGTACCAAATAGACAGCGGAAAGAAATCGAATCAGGAAACCGAATCAGGAAATCGTAGACTGAGATCTTCTGATTATCCACCCTTATACAATCAATCATTAGCACACGTGGATTAGGAAATCATGGTTATGAACGGGGGAAAGCTGCCCTCCTTCCTTTCTTACAGCCGTGTTACTTCGTGAAGCATCTCGTAAGAAGAAAAACCCTCTGTCTCCCCTTCATCTACCCTCACTCAAACCCAACCCCTTCACCTTCGGGAGGGAGGAACAAAACTCCCTCCATCTACCTTCCCTAACAGCCTCAAGGGCCTGCCAAAACACCAATACAGGCAAACGAAGGTACCAATCGGCCATCCCCCTAAACTTCTCCAACATCGGGATGGTGGGGCAACATCTCGTTGAACCTGCCAAGTTGAACAAGCTACCCTAGGGAGTTCAAGCTTACCGCAGAGACTTGAGTCCACCGCTTCGCCTGGGTAGATGAAAGTAAACAGAGGAGACTATGCATCCTATGCCGCCATCTCCAGCCGCTCTCCTTGTGACGCCTTAATCAGCAAACACATGCAAAAAGAGAAAGAAAGAAAGTCGAAAGACGAAAGGTCCACTGGCGGTAAGATCAGATCGTCACCCGCCATAGTACCCCTCACACCGTTCTTCTCCGTGCGTGCTTCGCGCACCCAGCAGACAGGTCTCGGTGATGGACAGGGACGGCTCAAGAATACCACAACAACCACCCGTCTCCTCGCAAGCCCGTCTGACCATCACCATGCCAAGCACTCCAACCTCTCCGCCGAGTCTGGTATGCCGCCCCGCATCGCCTCCCTCGCGCCATTCGCTTCCAATGGCGATTCGTAGCGATCCAGCTGGGCCCCTGTATTCCCGTTGCACAGAAGACAAAAATCATGGAGCTGTATCATTCCATGTTCTAAGCCAAGATTCACTCTCATTTTGCACATTTGGAGATCAATCGTGGAACGGAGAGTGAATCTTTCTGTAGAACATGGAAAGATACAGCGCCACGATCCTTTTTTTTTCCTTCTTGTTTCTTCTTTTCTTTTTTGGAAAACGGCCTGGGCCTCCGACGTGGATGACTAGACTGCAGTTACAAACTCTGCCCTGCAACAGCCACACGACGGCGGAGTTTGGCCTGCTCTGTAAACTTCAGAGGGGACTGGACTCCAAAACGGCAGTTTGAAATGTATTTTCGAACTCTAACCCTGACCGCGCCCTAGTTTTCTCTTAAAAATATAAGGGGTAAGTATGTTAGGTCACGGAGCAATTACGGCTGTTAGTTCGGGACGAGATTACAGCCCAGTGGGGGGGGGCTAAGGACAAATTGGACCAAGTGCACACCAGGGGTGATATCAATAGAATTATCTCTTAGTTCTGTGAAAACTGGCTGGGAGGGAAGAGGGAGGGTTGGGTGCCAAAGGTGAGTTGGGCAGGGGATGGGAGAGGAGACGGGCAACAGGAACGCCAACGGGAACCTCGACAAGAAAAGGAAGCGGGACCGTAAGGGGGACATCAGGCAGAGATCATAAGGGACTATCAGCTTTTTTTCCATGAATGGACAAACTTTAAGATTGACCCTAGCAACCCGTTACGTCCAGCCCAGGAATTTGAAGACCCCTTCCCGCCCATTGTCCCTGGAGGAAACGCTACCTGGGTTGCTGTCCCCGGGCACTGTCTAAATATCCAAGTACTCATGGATCATCCACCTGGCGCCATCTGCAGTAAAAGCCGAGCTTCTCCCAGAAAATCTGAAGACGTTCTTCAAGGACAGCACGGCGATTGTGGCCAGGCGAGTAAATGGACGGAGACGCCCATTGGTGCCCCCCAGTGGCTCCTTACTTTTTCCTGAGCCTGGCCGCATGACAGAAAAGGGCAGGACGCTGGACATGGTTTCCAGCAAGAGGGCTTTCCCAGAACTGTTGCATGATCATTGCCGCAGCTCCAGGGAAAAACAGGAATGCCCCTGGTAGAGAATACAAAGGTTCATAGCCCTGTCAAACAAACAGTTAACTTTGTGCCACATGATGTTTCTAAAGGGACGCTGGGCCCGGTTCTCAGCAGGTGTAGCTSCCCACCAATAGATGGAGCGGCCCAACGGGGAAACCCTCAATCCTGGCGGTTCTCTCACCACCGCCGAGATAGTGGGTTTTCGAAGGGCTTTCGTTAAAAAAAAAAAAAAAGAAAAAAAAAAAAGAACTGTTGCATGATCGTAGTTTTTTCTTATTTCTTCTGCTTATTTTCACCTATGTACTCCTAAAGGACGCTGAGCCTGTTTCTCAGCAAAGATGTATCAATGGGACGCTGGACCCGATTTCCAGCAGGTGCTGCTCCCCACCAATAGATGGAGCCTCCCCGATGGATTCTAGTGGTGTCTGCTGTTATCAGCACCCCTAGCAGCCGCTCAGGTTGTTTTTTTTTTTAAATAAAAATAAAAATAAAACAAAAAAACAAAAAAACAAAACACGTTTATGTCACCTTTGAGTGTCGAATTGCCATCCAGCGGCCTAGCTCAGTTGGTAAGGCATGCAAGTGTTCAATCCCCATTGGCCTCATATACCTTCCTGGGCATGCTTGGCGCCCCCCACCTAAAGAGAGCACGTTGGTTCCCCCCAATTGGCATTAAAAAGCAGTCTGCTGATGTTCATAGGAGGAGGGGTAATCGGGGAGGCACAGCGACTGGTCACTCAGATGATGCTCGGTCCCTCTGCCACCGGCTGTCCCCTGGCTAGTGTCCCCCGTTGGGGGTTCCCTGAAGACAATCAAGGCAACCCTGGGCTGAAAAGGCCACCCGATGTCAGATTAGACACAATATTGAGTTTACCTGGGCTGGTTAGTCCAATGATAATGCCTCAAGGCCATTGCCATTTAAAAAAAAAAAAAAAGTATCGAATTGGCAAAAAAAAAACGACGCGTTGGCAAAGAAAACTGCACCGACTTCGAAAAGGCAATGGAAGTACCGACAGCCGTGGTGTCAGGCCGGGTGTGCCATATTTACAGGAGTCGGCCGTGGTGTCAGAGGGGGAAACGAAAAAAAAAAAAAAGCCCAACGGATACTTTTGGACCGAAATCGCTCATTTCGAGTTGGCCTGAGGTTTCTTTGCTGGCGCGTGTGTTTTTTGCCTTTAGGGTTTCAAAACACTTGAAAATATAATATATATCATCAAGCGTCGGGGAGATTAGTCAAATCTGAACCGCTGGTTAACAATTGTGTATTGTTGGTGTTTTAATGGCGGTAGGGGGAGCTCATAGTCACTGGTTAGGAATGCTCTCTCTGGGGTTGGAGCTCCACCCTGTGGGGTCTGCACAAGGTGGGAGGTGCAGTGGAGTGGCGCAGTAAGGAGGGTTTGCCCTCTCTGGAGCTGGGCTGATTTAGGGCTGGATCAGCTTCGGCGGTTGGGGCAGAGGGAACAAGGGGTTGCTGCAGGGTGAGTGTTGCGGTGGTCTGTCTTACTTGGAGGGAGTGGGACAGGTGGGAGGGGAGAACTTCAGCTCTGCAGGGGCATGCTTTTGGGGGAATTGCCGAGGGAGTAGCGGTGTCCGTTCCGGAGGCTATTCTGAACTTGAACTGGGGCTGGCGTGGAGAAGGGGGCTCCTCCTGGCGGAGGCCGTGGAGGGGCAGGGGGTTGTATTTTTGAGCGGGAGTAATCCTGGCATCTTCTGTGGGATCTCTCGAGTGCTGTTGAGTCTCTGTGCGATGCCGGAATTTCCGAAGGGCAAGAGGTGGGCTTTCCCTTCCTCTTCCTCTTCCTCTTCCTCTTTCTCTGGAGGTGAGGTGTGGATTCGGAGGCTCGGGCAGTCATGGACCGTGGTCAGGTGGTATTTTAAGTGTTCAAAAAAAAAAAGGTGTGGATTCGAACGCTCGGGCAGTCTTCGTGGATAGTGTCAGGTGGTATTCTTTTCTTTTTTTTTTTTTAATTAAAAGGGCCCAGTGCCCAAGGGTGATATTACCAATAAGAAGATTGAGGCCGGGGTCCTCACAGTCTACCTGGAGTGACCGAACCGAAATTGCTGAGAACCGGGCTCAGCGTCCCCCATATGATGATGATGATGATGATGATGATGATGATGATGATGATGAGCTTCTGCTGATTCTATGCAAACTATGAGATAATCATACTAATGATGATGATGCTAATGACGATGATGATTAGTATATAAAAATTATAAAAGATTATACTATATCAGCAAATCCTGGCCTCCTAATCCTAGAACAACTCCTAGCCCTCCTTATACCCGGACATAACATCTCAGAAACAATGCCATCCTAACCACCGTCAACCAAAGTTGACCTGTTCTCGCCACCTGGACTATCCCCGAACCCATAGGTTGTCAAGGCAGCCCCCCCCGGTTCGCCACTGGATTGCCTTCCTCCCTCAGCAAAACCCCAGATCTCTCTACAAGGCCTCAGATTCCTGCCATTTGCAGATTACAGGGCATTGCCCCAGCTCCGGCCAGCGTTGTTCTGGCATCGGCAAACCAGGAGCAAAGAACAAAGCAACTCTGCCAATATCAGTCCAGATTCGACCATCTCTGAAATCCTATATCCCAAATGAGGAAGAAGGCCAGATGCTGCCAAGAATTACAGAACACCAGACAAGGTTTTTTTATTTTTTTATTTTTTTTATGATGATGATGATGATGATGATGATGAGTGTAAAAATATAGAAGACTATGCTGTATCAGCAATTCTGGTCTCCTAATCCTAGAACAACTCCTAGCCCTCCCTGCACCAGGACATTACATCTCAGAGACGATGCCATCCTAACTAATATCAATCGTAGCTGACTTGTTCTCGCCACCTAGACTATCACTGGACCCATAGGTTGTCAAGGCAGCCCACCCCGGTTCGCCATTGAATTGCCTTCCTCCCTCATCAAATTCCCAGATCTCTCTACAAGGCCTCATACTCCTGCCATTTACAGGTTACAGGGCAACACCCCACCTCCGGCCAACGTCGTTCTGGCATCGACAAAGCAGGGGCATAGAACAAAGCAACTCTGCAGATATCAGTCCAGATTCGACCATCTCTGAAATCCTGCATCTCGAATGAGGGAGAAGACCAGATGCCGAGACCAAAACGTTTGATATAACATGATTGAAAATTATGAAATTTTGAAGCACTTGTTCTGTGAAAGTTAATCTCCCCCCTCCCCTCCTTCCCACCCTATCCCAATGCTGCCTCCGCTGAAACGGATTACCCAGATCACAGACATCCCACCTCAGCCCCAACTTAGGACAGTCCAACATTCCACCCCATTATCCCTCAAAGGCATACAGTTTTCTCCCAAAGTATGCCTCTGCTCACCTTTTACCCTAGTCTGCCCCCGCTGGGATGTGTATCCCCACCCCAACCCCAGAATAGAGCAACCCACTAAATCTGTTTGCACCGTCTCCAAGGCTTCACCTCCCACCTGTCGTCGCCCCTGCAGAATGGAGCTCTCCCCTGTCCACTCCACCTTTCATCCATCAATAAAAAAATGTTGATGCACAAAGAGGAGAATATAGATACTAGGAACAGACATTCGAACCAAAGAAATTTACACTGGAGAAATTTTGAAGACCAGGTTTTTATAAAAGAATTGGATAAGAGTCAGCTCAAGAAAGCAAATGCAGCAAAAATTAAAACACGGAAAGTGAAAATGCAGACTAGAGAAATCTAGAAGATCAGGTTTTTGCAATATAATTGGATGAGAGTTAACTTATGGAAGCAAATGCAGCAAAGATAAAACCATGGAAAGTGGAAATGTAGATTGGAGATTCAGAAATTTGAAATGTACGAATTTAGGTATTAAAAATATCAATCAGCTTAAACAGTCATTTCGTCAAAACCGACATATTATATTTTTTGAACGGAATCAAAACTGACTTTTTTTGCCAAAATCCGGCCGGAATTTTTTGCTCCTGGGGGTCCGGCGTTCCCAAAACGCCGGACCCCCTACATGTATCTGGTCTATGGTTGAGACCAGATACAAAAAAAAATAAATAAATAAAATTGTCTTCCTCCCTCAACAATTCCCAGATCTCTCTACAAGGCCTCACACTCCTGCCATTTGCAGGTTACAGGGCAATGCCCCAGCTCCGACCAGCGTCGTTCTGGCATCGGCAAAACCAGGGGCACCGAACAAAGCATCTCTGCAGATATCAACCCAGATTTGACCATCTCTGAAATCCTATATCCGAATAAAGAAGAAGAGCAGAAGCCGCCAAAAATTATTGAAAACCAGCAAGCCCCCTTTTTTGGATCCACAAGCTTCCCCCAGACCAGACTCAGCACTCCCAAGACACCTCAACCTGCCCAATACCTGCCATCGCTGTCGTGTACTCACTACCGAAGCTATCCCGGGCTCAAGGGTTGCCTGGACAGTACCTCCTAGTTCGACATTGGATTGCCTTCCACCCTCAACCATCCCCAGATCTCTCTACCAGGCCTCATGCTCCCGCTACAAAACAGGTCACAGGGCAAACACCCCAGCACCGGCCAGCTTCGTTCTGGCATCGGCCAACCGCGAGCTCAGAACACTACTTACTCTAGCAGGCACCAGACAGGATTCAGCTATCCCTGAAATCCTGTTATCCAGAATAGAAGAAACCAGCTGTCACCCATGGAAGTGTCACACCTAGGTAAGAATTTCCTCCCCCTCTCCTCCTTCCCACCCTGTCCCTTCACTGCCTCCGCCGACAGAAAGTGTCGAAATTAGAAGACCTTCCCCATCAGCCCCAACTTGGAACAGTCCCATCTTACACCCTACAACCCAGAGAAATCCAGTTCCCACCAAAAGTATTCCTCTGCTACCCCATACCCTAATGTGCCTCCACTGAGGTTTGATGCTTGCTCACATCAGCCCCAGCCCCAGAGTAGAGTATCCCCCACCATCTGCTCATGCCCCCTTCCGAACATCACTACCCTCCTAGTGCTGCTCGAGCTCAACCCCTCCAATAATCCCTCATACAGATTTTGAAAGAAACACTGATACACACAGGAGGAACAAAGAAAAAAGTTCAAAAAAAATGCGGAATTTACAGTTCCACTTTTGTTCAAAAGCAGTTGAAATTGCTGAGGAGAACTTATGGAAATACCAGAAGAAGATGAGACATGACATCCTTTGTCCCTAAGCTGCTAGAAAACAGGAAAGATTAATTAAACATAAATCAATTAATCCGAATTTTTGGTATTAAAAAATACCAGTCAGGATGATAAAGATAGTCAAGAATATCGAGATTTTAGTCAGGATGAGACCTGACCTTGTTTATAACTAAGTTGATAAGGGACGGGTATTCTATGTGTTCAGAAAAAGAGATTTCTCATAGCTCTTGTTGCTCTTCTGAATTGTAACTGATCTCACAAGTCTGTTCAACTTGTTGAATAGGGGCCAGATCCCACTGGCAAAGAGTATTGGAAAAAGTGGCTGAATCTGGACATGTTCCACAAAGAGATGCAGAAAAGCAGATCAGTCACAATGTTTTGCACATCTCCACAAACACATCAAGATTCAGATGCTTTTTCGCATCCTCTTTGCCAGTGGGATCTGGTCCTAGGTTAGTCTCAACCGAAGTCGGGTAATGGCCCCCGGGTAACTCAATCTGCTTTTGCATATTATGTTCTCAAAAATGTTCTCAAATGGGACGCTGGGCCCAGTTCCCAGCACGTGTTGCTCCCCACAAATAGATTGGAGCATGGTTTAAAAAAAAAGGAAGGACACTACGAGGGAGTCACAAAAATGAGTTATAATTGCACTTTGGGCCAAGATACAGTTGCAAATTGCAGTTCGGGCAATGTATACGACCCAGCTTTCTGGCCAGGTAGGGTGCCCGAAGTGCAATTGCAAACTGTATCTTGCCCCATAGGTCACAGGGGCGAAGGACAAATTATAGAACTACCGTGCATGGATGACAGTGAACGACAATTTCTAGGGGTACCACACATATTTTCTCAAAAGGGGAAAACAGGAGAAAAAGGACATGTCATAAATGCACATGCATAAAGACTCAAATGTACGGGATGTTGAAAACCAAGAAAAAGATCGAAAAAGATCTTGCAGAATCTAAGAACTCTATACCAAAAATGAATGTCCTTTACCACCCCTGGTAGCTGAAAGGTACACTTAGACAACTGTTGATAACCACACAAATAGAGGTAACACACACACAGAGAGAGAGAGAGAGAGAGAGAGAGAGAGAGAGAGAGAGAGAGAGAGAGAGAGAGAGAGAGAGAGAGAGAGAGAGAGAAGTTGGTTGGAATACAACCAGTTTTAGGTTTACCCGCCTCAAAAGAAAGAAAGAAAGAAAGATGAAAACAAACAAGTCGTTCAAACGGATTAGCACAAAACGTGAAGATTCACTCTCGTGGAGGATATAATGTGCTTACGGAGATCATACTGGCATGGATGGCAGCCATAACTAAAACATCGCACTGGCAGTTCGGCAAAGCTTGGCGCACAGTGGGAATCCGCCTCGTATGACAAAAATATGCTCGGATGCACTGGCGCTCTAAAGCACCAACACACGAGAACGGTAAGCAGGTTAAACCACCAGTGATTCCGAAAGTCGCGGCCATAAATATGCCGGCCGCGACGCGCTGGGGCCGAACGGGCCTGCTGGCAATGGTCCAAATTCATTAAGTGGAAACGTCGTGGCTCTGTTTTTTGCCGCAGCAAGTGTATGGGTGAAGTACCAGTGGTTTAACGCTCTGGCCTTTTGTGGGTGGATGTATAGGCCTGCCTGCCTGCGCCAATTGAAATATCATTCATGGTAAAATGTGTTCCGTCCGAGGCCTGCACAAGGGTCTCACGTACTACCTTCTTCACCCGAATACGAATACAACATACGGTCATTATAGATGTCTTTAGACTGAAACATAGTCCAAATACAGGAACAATGACTGTCCGTTGTAGTTAGGTGATGACTGACGGTAGCGGTCTAATAATTCAAAAGAGGGGAAACTAGCCCGGAGTCACAAAAATGAGTTATAATTGCATGATGGGCCAAGATACAGTTTCGAACTGCAGTTCGGGCAATGTATACAACCCAGCTTTCTGGCCAGATAGGGTGCCCGAAGTGCAATTACAAACTGTATCTTGGCCCATAGTGCAATTATAACTCTTTTTTGTGACTCTTCTGAAGTTGCCCCTAATTAAAAAATACTAAAATAGGACAAAGGTTACGAAAACATTGCCGTCAACAACAGTGAAAGGATTCACCATCCTTCTGTTTAGGAAAAAACATCAGCAGGCAGGGAAAAGAGCTGCCAGCATGTGCAGGCTCTGACAAGTGATACACCGTGTACTCAACTGCTGAAATCTATGAGAGATCTCCTGCAAGCTCAAACAGAAGGCTGAGGGCATACTGATTTTTTTTTTTTCCATTTTTTTTGTTTTTTTTGCCTTTCTTTAAATTTTGGAAATTTGGAGAATTTTGGACCATGATTTCGCAAATTTGTATGTGTCAGCATTGCACAGAGGGTCATTCTAACTTGTTCATTTACTATCTGTGTGTGCTGTGTGTGTCAGCACCACTAGCACTGGTGGGGGCGTTTTTTTTAAAAAAAAAAAAAAAAAAAAAAAAAAAGCCTTGTGCAGGGGTCAAGCTAACCTCCTCAGAGTCTGTACTGTGGATGTCCAGGGGCAAGATTCACTTGCACAGATTGAACCACCAGTACATTTCCCAACCATTTTTTTCAAAGACAACGGCGCCGCATCCGGCGGGAAGTACCCAGGGCCAAGTCCCACTTAGTACCCGAATGATCTATTTCTGACCGCAGATATGGAATATCAACGACCAGAAATCAAGGATCAACATATTCAGTGGGACTTGGCCCCCGGGCGCCGTTTCGCAGCACATGCATCCAAGCAAAACAGCTCGCTTGCGAGGACCGTTTTTCCTGGATGCATGCTGCGTCTCTGAAAAGATGGCAGGGAAACGTACTCAGTCTGGTGGTTTGAACCACCACTCCCGTCAAGCTTCTTTTTCCCAACCGGGGGCCAGGACCCACTCCGAGTCGCAGCGTTGAGTTCCCTGAACACCTGAATCTGGATGTGTTTGTGGAGATGTGCAGAAACTTGCATTTGAGTTTCTGCAAACGCACATCTCCACAAACGCATCCAGATTCAGGCCCTGAGGAAACTCAATGCTGCTAGTGGGTCTTGGCCCCTGGATATCTGCTGCTCGCCAAAAACATACCAACCTATGAGAACGTAAAATGTTTTCCTTCTGTCCGGTGCCACGGGCATTTTCATTTGTGAAGCGTCAGGGTAAAAACATCGAACAGGCAAAATCTTGGAACGTGACAGGCTGACTCAGCAGTAGAAGGTTTTGGGCCTTTCTGCGGCAATTAGACAAAAAAAATCAACAAATCATAGGGAAGAACATAAGGCAAAAATGGTCCAGCTGATGTAGCTCAGGGCATACTCACACAGGGACCAAAAGTCTCAAAAAATTTGAGGCACTTGGTTCGTTTTTTTTTAGGCATTTGGTCCCCATGTAGTCATGCGGGCGGACCTCGTCCAGAAAGGACGAGGTCGCGACCCTGACACTTTGCACTCAGGGCAAGTGCGCCAGGTCACACGGGGGAGGACCAAACAAAAAGATGGATTTAAAAAAAAAAAAAAAAAAATCACGCCAGTGTAATGCGTGGGCCTTCGCTACAACGTAAATGTTTCTGGTCGCACTTTCAGTTGTTTGGCGGGCTGTCTTCTTCGCATACGATTCTCTTCAATTGTGTGGGCCTTCGCTACAACGTAAATGTTTCTGGTCGCACTTTTAGTCCTTGTGTGAGTATGCCCTCGGTGGTTAGAGCACTGGTTCATTGTGGAATGAAGTTGCGGGTTCAAAACTCTACAGCCTTGCTCTAGCAGTCTTGCTCTAGGTAATTATATATGAGGTTGCAGGTTCAAAACTCCACAGTCTGGCTTTGGGTAATGGTCCCAGAGTTTTTTTTTTTTTTTTTTTTTTTTGTGA
>BFEA01000161.1:2585479-2599429 GCA_003427395.1 Chara braunii | reverse complement strand
CCCTCCCCCCTAATCCCCACCCCCACCCCCAACCCCTAACACCTTTTGAGAGTACCGGTTAGTCAACTTACAAATTGAGGAATGTGTTACTTATACCGGGGTTTACCCCCCGACAACACGAAGCAGAACTTCCCCAAGGGCATCTGTCATTGTCTCAATTTTATATAAAAGTGTAAGAAGGGTCGCTGGACCCGCTTTCCAGCACGTGCTGCTCCCCACCAATAGATGGAGCCATCCAAAACTGGGTCTGCTAATGGGGGATGCTCCTATCACCTCGATTAGCATGATCCACGACACAGCAATGTTCAAAAAAAAAAAAAAGATCAGCACCGAGTGGGTAATTTTGAATTTTGGCACTGCAGTCAGCGCCGCCAGGCCATTGGGCCTTTTAGCCCCGTGATATCGTAAAGGTTGCGGGTGAGGTCCACTTTCCTGCAGCATCCTTTGGAAACCCATAAGAGTGAATTTTGGAACGTTACGAAAAGTCCCTTCTGTGAAATGAATGGTTGCCCGAGTCAGACACGTAGTAGGGTGTCGCTTCGCTACTCCGTTTTTTTTGGGGGGGAGGGGGGAAGGGGTTGGGCAAATGCTCCAGTCTATTCGTGGGGAGCAACACGTGCTGGGAACCGGGCCCAGCGTACCATATAGAATTATACAAGTCATTTGAAATACCAGGGCCATTACCTGGCTTTGGCTAAGAACAATCTAAGATCTATTAAGGGAGTTCAGGAAAATTTAGGAACAACATGGATAACTGCTGACCTATTGCTAGGCTACTCAAGCAGCAATTGCTAAGTCAAAAAGGAAAGCCACGGAAGTCCTTTGATGCTCAGAACCCCTGGAATCCCTAACAAAACACTCTAAAATTCTCCAACACTATCTTATTCCCTGCCGAGCTCTCCCAGGCCTCATGCCCCCACCCTGCTAGGTTACACGGCAACACGACTCACTCCAGCTCCGGCCAGCGTGGTCCCGACAGCAACCCTTGGTTTTCCCTTGGAATGCCTGCCCCAAGGCGTCCCCAGATCTCTCTACCAGGCCTCATGCTCCTGCTAACAACGGGTTACAGGGCAACCCCCCAGCACCGGCCAGCGTCATTCGGGCATCGAAAAAAATGCAGAGCCATGAATATAACAGCATCAAAGAAGCCTAAGGTGAGTTGCAAGAGGTACCCAAGAAGTACCCAGAGTCCTAAACCATTCTCAAGACCGCCGAAAGCAACCGAGAATAACAAAATTGTTTATGAAAGTTGAGAACCAATTAGGATAATTTGGGTGATAGACATACCCAAACCACCTAAACCCTCCCCCTAATTTCCACTCCGGCAAGACTTATCACGGTGGAGCCACCATCTCCATCGCTGCTATGCCCAATTTCCGTCCTACCAACTAGCCCCCTCGCCAGCAGGACGCGTCATATCCTTCCAACTGCTAACCCCACTTAGCCAAAAGGCACTCACCCCTACCTATGCGACCCCAACATGGAGGGGTAAGCTGGAGAGAAAACACTCCCACCATCCAAATCCAAGTATATCACACACGATCAATTCAAAAACAAGGTACTAGAATACAACTCTACAGGTCGAAATTCTGGCACTTATGAATTTAGGGTGATCAACTCGATTAGAAGAACAATATCCATGCATAGAAATTGTTTCAGGAAAAACAAAACTTATATCAAAAAGGATTATAATGTTTGAAATCGCAGATTATGACACCAAAAGCACAAAACATCAAATTATGTGGCTGAATTTTGGAAAGCAAGATTAGGAGATTAATTTTGGTGTCCAAATAGACTTATGAATCTCACGTCTATGATTTTTGATCCAAGGGTCGCTCAAAAAAATTACCAGATTTTGTAATCTGAAAACTAATTTAGATATTTATATGAGTACAAAACAAAGTAGTCAATTGTAAAGTTTGACCATCAATTTACGAAAAATATAGTTTCGAATTAAGAATTAGATATGAGTACAGAATAAAGTAGTCGATTGTAAACTTCGACCATCAATCTATGAAAAACCAAAATACGAATTGAGAATCGGACAAGAATTAGATTTACAGATCATACGTCGACTGTTGATCACCCTCCAAGAAGATATTAGGAAATAGACTAGGTTTCGAGTTACAAAACAAAGTCAAGCAACACCACCAATCGAACATCCCTAACAATCAAAACATCTATCGGAGTAGTAGTTAGGGTTGAATTTTGAAACAAACATTGCTCTCAATACTCCCGTCGCTACGTGACGCCAACTTGAACTTCACCTGAAATCACCAATCATTGCACACCATCATGCTCCACTCCGCTCCCTCAATCCCCTTGCCCAGCCGCCCAACCGCTGTCCACACCAAACTCAGCCCCTGGCTCTTCCTATAGAAGGAGTCACTCCTCATCCCCACAGCTGGTGCTATAATAGCTCTACGGCAAAGTGCACCAACCAGAAGAGATTAATGGGACGTCACCGCCTCCCTGTTGCTCCCCAATCGTGGTTGCATTCTGAGTCACCATGTCAAGCCGTCAACTCAGCTTCACAAAGGATTCAGTCCAAATCCAACGAATCATGACATCAAAGAACCGGAAAAGCGAGGGTCAAAGAATAAATACAAAAGACAGAAAGAGTGTCCTCAAAACCTTATGCCACATGGCACCCCCCCCCACTCAGCTAATCAAACCACATGCCCCTCCTGTCTCTACATCCACGAAAGTCTCTAAGAAGCGTCATCGCCACACACGATATTGACCCGCCATGCCCTCGTGATAGCGCCATCGCAGTTTCGCATCTCAATGCGCGTCAATGTCAACGTAGTTTCGATTTAGCGGGTGCAGCGCTCCCGATAGCGTTGCGTCCGCCTCTCAGTGTGTTGTGCCACTTATTTTTAACTCCCACTGGGGTTGAGGACGATCTGAAACTACTGATTCATCACTCAGCGCTGACCAATGTTGAATTTTCATAAGTTGAATGTTTTTTTGCTGTGTAGCATACCGAACATGTTCGGAGCTTTTCTGAACGTCCGAACATGCTCGGGTGTTCGACCGAACGCCCCCCGAACGTGTTCGGCCGAACATATAAAAATATATATATGTGACGATATATATATATATATATATATATATATATATATATATATATATATATTTTAACTCGAGTTTGGTTACGAATTTGAGCATACCCCCAAGGCAAACCTTGTTTGTTTTATTATGTTACATAACATATATTGTTTTTCTATTTTTCTGAGAACTTTTTTTTTTAATTAGTATTTTTTATGTTCGCGTTCGGGAGGTTTTAGCGCTCGTTCCGGTCCGGTCGCGAACGTTCGGGTTTGGTCACCGAACCCGAACACGATGCTACACAGGTTTTTTGTATTTTAACTTGAAGTTCATTTTTGAAGGCTCGAAAAAAAACAAACAAGGCCGGTGAATTTTCACAAAAATTTCAAGCAATTAAAAAGTTATCTATTTTTTATGGTAATCTGTCTGTTGAAAAAGAGCAACTTGCAGAAAAGACAAAAGTCATGGCGGTATATCCTGCCATGTTATAACTTCACTCTCCTTTTGCACATTCCGATAGTAGCGGAGCGAGGACCATATTGTCGGTCTGTCGCCTCTGTCTATTTCATGAAAATGAAAAAAATTTGAAAATCTTAAGATCTTTAGAAGTTAATTGTCACCATCAGGGACGGATTTAGGTGACACACTCAAATCTCTACCCATTTATTTATTTTATTTTATTTTGTTTATTTGAAAATTTTCCCATTAGGCAAGGGCTCAGACCGACTGACATCGTTTAAAACGACGTGCGGCGTTTTTATCTCATTTAAAAACGCATAAACAATATTATTTTTCACTTATACGAATATAAAGAAAATGACAAACAAAAAAAAACGTCGGGCCTGACATCAACATCATGACAGTACAAGTTGTGCATCCAAATTTCGTGGTGCATCTACATGCGACCTTCCCGCCGGCCTATTTGTAGTCTTCCACAAAAATCTCAATATTTTTTATTTCTTCACAAAGAAACAGCACGACACGAAGCTTCAAAAACAACCCCCCCCCCTAAAAAAAACCATAGAATTGAAGTTTTACGCCAACGCAAAGTAACCAACTAAATGACCAACCAATAAATATAAAACTTTCCTACTGGCCGATAGGTAGCTGCCTCCACAAAAACGAAAACAAACGACACTAGCAATCGATACGGAGTACGATCAATGATTTACGTTTATCATGAGCAGTCACACGTGATCGAAAACCATATAGCACAAGCATAAATCGGACCTAGTCGGTCCGAGCCCTAGGGGGGTTGTTCTACCCACCACCATTTTCATATTTAAATAAGGAAAAACTAAGGCGCTGTCACGGTGTCAGTTTGAAAATGTTTTGCAGTCACTATTTCGTGAATGTTGTGCCAAACCGAGGAAAATCGTGGATGTATACAACCTAGGTGTAGGGTCGGGTGGGGATACATTGTATTCGAGGGATGCCTGAAGTGGATGTAAAACGGAAATCATGATTGTGCCTTAGTTACCCCTTAAATAAAAAATTGTTTGGGGGGATGGGGTTCTTCCCAGCCGAACGCTGCCCCCCCTTCCCCCCGCCCCCCCTCCCTTTCTCCACGATGTATGTGTGTGGTGTGAGATGTGTGACATATTTGTGAAAAAACACATGTAAGATATTCTTAGCACAGAGACAATGCACCATACCGACACAAGACACCAGGGGGAAATATGCGTCTGAGAAAGTGAATCCAAGTCAAGGCCGCGAGCAATCCTTAAAGTAGTATTGCAGGGTCACTTGACATATAAAAGACAGGGAAAAAAAACAAGGGGTGAGTTCGGTTGTGGCACAAACGAGTTTGGAAAGGGCAACAAAATGACACGTGAGCAACAAACTCGCGTGCCGAGTTTGAAAGGTCAACAAAAGCATTTTTACCTGCGCGCCGAGTTTGAAAGGGCAACAAACTCGCACACTGAGTTTGAAAACGGCAACAAAATCACATCCTAACCACAACCAATCTTACCCATATTTTGCCCTTTTCAAACTCTGCGCCCGATGTTGTTGCCCACACGTCTTTTTTTTGCCCTTTCGAAACCCAAAGCGTGACCTGTTGGACTTGTTTCAAAAAACAAGTACCAGACCGAAAGGCAACCAAACAACAGTCAAGCAAAGAGCATGACGTAACAAGGCATTGGACAACAAGCGACAACAAGAGATATTGTGCCTCCCTCCACTACTCACCACATGCACAAAAAACAGCAAGTAATCATTGTTTGCTTCTATATTCTGCTTGTGGTGTTGCCTGCATGCAATCTGCTTTCAACAAGGATCAAATGGTTGATCCAAAGCATCAAATTGAATTATTGGATTTCCACAGATTGTGGAGGGTTAAGCCTCATGTTGACTCAATGCAATTTTGATGAAACAATTTAAGGATAACTTCAATAGAGTCACAAAAACGCACATATGGTTAATAAGTGGTGTCATTCTTGACGATTTTTTCACCGAAGCCTGCATTGTTTGTTCGTGGAATTTTTGACAACATTGTTTGTGGTGGTGCGGCAAAAAACACCGAATTTATTGTCTTTCATTAACCATTTATCCAAAAACGAGTTATGATTGCACTATGGGCCAAAATAGATTTTGCAATTGCACATTGGGCACCCTACCTGGTCGGAAGGTTGGGTTGTATATAATGCTCGAACTGCAATTTGAAACTGTATCTTGGCCCATAGTGCAATTATAACTCATTTTTGTGACTCCCGCGTATTTTTCTCAACAATGGATCATCATCTGTTTTGTTTTTTTTTGTCTTTGTTTGTTTTTCGTTCTATGAATCGTATTATTATTATTATTATTATTTTTTTTTTGCCTCACAGCCTTTTCCTTCCTTGCCTTGTATTGTTTGTCTGCGCACCCACCTCCCCTCTACCCTCCAGTCTATGAGCCTCTCTCCACTACTCACCAAATATGCAAAATGGGAATGAATCTTCCACTATAACATGGAAACGCAACAAAGTGACTACAGGATCAGCCCAACTGCACAACACCAAACCCAACTGCATGACACAACAGCGCAAGTGGACCCCACAGGCAGCAAGGCAACAACACACACACATCCAAGATGGAACAAAGCAATCCCCCATCACCTACTCGCACCACAAGTAGAACTCCACGGGCGGTCGGTTCCGACCTCCCAACCAGCTGGGGACTTAGAGGGGAGTCACTCTGACGAACATCTGTCATCGCCCATGGGAGACACACACACCCCAAACAGAGTGCCCCTTTAATAGCGTTGTAGACACTCCAAACAAGAAACCACCGACTATTAGGCACTACTGTGACTCAGAGGTGCTCGCCTAGATATATAGAAAGTACTTAGAAAAAAAAGAGAACATACATTAATTGATTGTGTGTGTATGTATGTGGTCATGGTCACTATACACAACTTCATTAAAAAAGCATAATTGAGCCATGTGTGTGTGTGTGTGTGTGTGTGTGTGTGTGTGTGTGTGTGTGTGTGTGTGTGTGTGTGTGTGTGTGTGTGTTTGTGTGTGTGTGATTGACTGAGCGTCGTTTGCCTTGTTTACTAATGTTTAGACAAAAAACAAGGCAGGATTTGAACAAAGATTCGTTCTGAATCGCATTATTAAGAACTTGGAGGAAAGTGTCCTTGCCAGATAAAGTTTTTTCAAAAAGGTGATAAAAAGTATGTCAATAACCTCTTTTTAAGAGTTGATGGGCCAAGGATTCACATGGGTGTACCTTCCATTGTATGGATTGCTCTTGGAGGGGGTGATGAAGAGAGGTATTCTTATAATAAAAAACATTTGGGATTATGATTAAAAAAAAATGTGTATCTGTCACTAACTTACAACGATTCCTTTCATTATTGCAATCACTCTGAAGAAACTTTGGAAAACATCATAGAGTTCATCCCCTTGGAATGGCTTCATATCTTACGTAGAGGACCAAAAATTGTTTTCAATGATTGGGTGGTGTTTGAGGTTCAATAGGGAGTTATTGGTAATGGTATGGGCTAATTTAATAATGGACACATCGTCTTGTTTCTTTTGTATCTCTCTCAAGACCATGAAATTTGTTCCAGGAAGCAAGAGGATTTTAAGTGGGTATGAAGCAATCAAATATTCATAATTATAGTCTTGCAAAGGAAAGATACAAGGATAGTCTTTAAACACTATACTCCAATACCCCAATTGACTCTGGACCTAGTTAACTGGGTATGATGCTCGCGAGGGAGGAAAGGATGATCTTATGGTCGGATCGTCCACTCCCGGACAATTAAACCTATTTGCCGCATGCTAAGACATAAAATTAATTTACAAGATAATGTGATGAAAGGATGGATGAAGTAGCTTTTGTTTTTTTTTATAATTACCTAAGGTTGGTATTAGTAATAGGATATTGAGGCCGAGGTCCTCACAGTCTACCCGGAGTGACAAAAAAATTGATCATGCTGAGAACCGTAACATTAGTAGAGAGAGTTTTAAAACGATCAAGTTGTTTAGAATCTTAAAGTATAAATCAACAAAGGTGGCCTCTCTACAATGACAAATTGAATATTGTTGTTTTCCTACATAACTGGTTGATAGACTGTACTATGCTGGAACAAAAAGACATCACCTTACCCTGGTGCAAATTTTAGAAAACAGTCTTTTGAGCTACGATTAATTCAATAAATCATATAACATATATTTCTACAATGTCCACGAAATATTTAGTGGTGCAGATAATGAGATCGCATTTGGAGCCAACTAGGGCAACGACTCTCATGAGCGCAAAACTTGAAAGCATCTTGTTAGAATCATGGGTATCGAACGCATACAAAAACTTTTCTCTAAATCTATTCATTATTGGGAGAAGATTCAGGAGAGTCGTCCTTTGGGCAACCTGGTTGCAAAGGTGTTCGCATGAATGGGAAGGAGCAAGACTTGATGTCTTAGAATTTATGGAATCTATTAGACAAGAAATTCAAAATGATATCTCTATAAAATGGAAAAAGGTTAAGGAAAAAGTTCCACATTTATATTTACGACTTGAAATCTTTAAACACATCAAAGACTTCAGTCGTTGCTGGTTGGGGGGAAACCAAGGAGGGAGATCAGGGAAGGTAAGATGGGATGGGGCTCAGTGAGGGGAGGATGATGAAATATGCAGAAACTACCGTTTGATTTTTAACGAATGGCCACTAGTGGATCCTTCTATCCTCATGAGCACCTTTACAAATTTCCCTGATCCATTCCCCCCATCCCCATTGACTTTGGTGCCTATATCATGGTTTGGGTATAAGTAAGAGTGATCAATTATTGATATGTGTGGGCATAAAGAATTAGCACTAGGAGAAATGGTAGATTTGATGCCTTCTAAAGGAGTGAAGAAGTGTTGGTTTTAGCGCAGAGAAAATTCCTCTGGTAACTGCATCTTACCAAGGAATATTGTTTGGTATCAGTTTCATCATCTTACGATTTGTATCTTCAATAGTATCATCAAATCAACAAGAGAGACGTTGGGTCCGGTTCCCAATATGTGCTCACCAATATTCTATCTCAGGGGACATTGGACCTACTTTCTTTCCAATAGGTGTAGCTCCCCACCAATAGAGTGGAGCCCCCTGCATGACAACTTGAAGTAGGAGAGCATGCTCTTATCATCTGTCCTATCTGTTATTGCGGACGTTTTAAGAAAGAAAAAAAAAAGGCGTGAAGAACAAGCCAAGACAGATGTAAATCCTCCCAGGAAGGGAGCAATCAATGCATCTGGCACTGAGGTTAAGATGAAGAATTGAGTTAGAATAGGAATAGGGGTGAGCAATGGCAAATCCTCCGGACCGCAGAAGCAATCAATGTCATTGTCTCAAGATTCCTCTTCCATAACTGAGGAAGGCGTTGAGCCAATACATATGTCAGAGACGCCGAGCCCGTTTTTTAGCCATAATAAAGGATATAATTTTTGTTAATAAAAAACAAAATGCAACAAAAAACTAAAACTGAAATTTCATTATGAAAACGCGTGACTCTGCTAGACTGTTTCATTGGGCTTTCACCCAGTCATTAGTTGATTGATTGATTAATTCATAGACTTATAAACGAAAGGGGAAAAAAAAAAAAAAAAAAAAAAACACTTTTGGAAAAATGGATACCCAAATTATTTGAACACCCCTTCTTCAACTTTTCTCTTTTTCTTTTTCCACCAGATAACTATGAAAATGTGCATGGATATAACCTACCAGGTGGATCATCTATAAAAAAATAAAAATAAACAATGAAAATTTTCAAAAAAAAGAAAAATCTCAGCCACTAAAGCGGGATTCGACGAGCCCTAAACCCTTCGAACTCGGGGCGCCTGAACAACCCTATCGGTCTGATTTTTTTTTTTTTTTTTTTTTTTTTTTTTTTTTTTTGGGGTTTTTTGGGGGGGGGGGGGGTGTAGTGTAGACCCCTTCCCCCCTGAACGCTCAGCCCGGTAACAGTCCATAATGATACATATATGTCAGTGAAACTCAAAAGAATACCTTTCACACCACATTTGTCTGTAACTATACAGATATATACATTGAGCCATGAGGGAAACCACCAGTACCACAAGGGGTCTTAGGCCCCCTCTGGGGAGGCTCTGACGCAAATGCATATGGAACCGCGCGGCGGACCGATTCAGCCACCACGTTAACGGCCTAAAAAAGTGGAGGTATTGGTGACACCCGTACCCCAGGGGGTCTTAGGCCCCCTCTTGGCAGCCTCTGACGCAAATGCATATGGACCCACGCGGCGCACTGATTCAGCCACCACGTTAACGACCTAAAAACATGGAGGTACAACAATATTTCCAAGAAGTGTGGCTTTGAGTGCATCAACCATTTCTACATTGCAAGGACATTTCATTTTGAACAAACTTATCCGTGCGCAACGCGCCCTCTCATCCCCGTACTTACCGACGCGTACGAGGCCGCACTCTGAGAATTATTGGTGGTTGAATGTACAAGCATGAACAGATTTGGGTTGAGTTCATTTCAGTGTATCCCCTTAAGGATGCGTCGAAAATACTCTGGAAAACATTTTTTTTAAGTCGACTAGGACCTGGGCCGTCGGTTTCATCCGTCCGGGCTCTGGCCCCAGGATTGGTACATCGACTCTTTCGATCAGTACTGCCTTCTTAGGCTACCAGAGTTGTACAATTGTTTGAGATGGCGGTCCAACCTATCTGGGGTGGCCCCATCAAAGTAGTCTACAATGCTCTATATAAGTCACTCCGAGGTGTCTGTGATTACTTCTTTGTTTGCGCCGACTGGTTTGATGTTATCCCGTGCTTGACAAAAGAATGAAACCACCAGTACTCAGCCCAACTATCGGTCGAAAAAAAAAATAGAGTAGAAACGTTTTTAGTCGAATGAATTTGGACGCTCATGTAGTGGCCCGTACGTTTCCTAAACTTGTAGCTTGTTAATGGGGACGACTTTAGGAAGTAACCGACGATTGAATTATGGTTGTAATAGGATCATGTAAGGTGGGTAAATGTTTAAGGGTGAGTTCAATCTATCTATTACAAATGAAATATGAATTAGACCTCTAGTACTTGGCCCGATGGAAAAAAAAAATAGTAGAAACGTTTCCAGTCGGGTGAATTTGGACACTCTTGTAGTAGCACGTACGTTTCCTAAAATTGTGGCGCGTTAACGGGGGAAATACAGGTTGTTTAATGGGATCCTGTAAGCCAGGGAAATGTTCAAAAAATATCAAGAAGGTCGTTGATATCCCTTCTGATAGATGAAGGCTTCGAGTTTGTCAATGGGTGGCGTTGAGAATTGATTTTTTGTTTGGGGGGGGGCGTGAAAGAAGTGAAGTAGAAATCTCGTAATGGGAACGTGCAAGGTGGGTGAATGTTTCATGGTGTGTTCATGTACGGTGAATGAATGTTTCGTAGCATGGTGTAATGACATCGTACAAGGTGGACGAGTGTCCCATACTGGGAAGGTCATTGATGACTCTTCTAATAGATTATGTTTTCCAACTTGTCGTTGGGTGGTGTTAATAATCAAATGGGAGGTGTGTGGACAACAGGAAGTATGATCATTAAAGGGATCACATCCGGTAAGCATGGTCGTTAAAAGGATCACATAAGGTGTCAGCAGCACGTTGTAATGAGATTGCATACAATGGGTGCACGTTTCTTATCGAGAAGGTCATTGATCGCTTAGGCTCTTTCGACAAGTGAGTGTTTAACGTTTGTCGACGGATGGTGTCGAGAATTGAAAGGCAGGTAGGTACGTATAATTGTCGTCATGGAACCATGAATTCTCCTGCATACATGACAAGGTGGGACGGGGGGGGGGTCTCCACAGGCAAAGGTGGTTCTATTAATGCATACAGAGCATATGATCTAGGTCATCCGTAGAGGTGACGAGTTGTCCCGTTCAATTCATATATGGTGTTGAATGGAAGTCCCAGGAGAATGAGACATGCACGGCAATTGTGAAGCGCAAAGTTTTACAGATGTTTGTGAACCACTGCTCGAAGCGGGATGGGGGAGGGGGAGGGGAATGTCTCGCAACGATGTCAATCAACTTTATGACTAACTGACAAATGTTTCGTTACATTCTCGTGTAATGATTTGAGTTCTCCCTGTGTCTGTGTACCATTTTCTATTCTTTGCGGCGATCACCTATCGAAAGTTTTGAGCAATACAGAAAAGGAAAGTAGTTGGTCGGTAATATCATTTAGTCAAAAAAAAAAAAAAACATAAATAGGGAAAAGGTCCAAAGGATAGTTTGTGACATCCTTTAGTCAAAAAAAAATAACATCAAAGTCGGAGGTATTTATTCCAAAAACGGTTCTCGGTTCAAGCCGCCAGCACATGGCCTGAGCTTTCTTGAGAAAAGAAACTTATCACCTACAAAAAATTCGGAAGCTCGGACTACCAGACCACAATGGCTGGAAAGACCAGCCCAAAAAAAAAAAAGTGTCTCGCTGGCAATTTGGAAAAAGAAGCTCTGTGCGCAGTAAGGCACATGCAGAGTCCCGGGTATACTGGTGGTTTAAAGCACGAGTACACCACATAGCGGCCCACGGGTGTCAGCATGAAACCAGCACCACTTCGGAGGCTGCCGATTTGTTTTTTCAATTGACATTAACATAATAAGGATATTTTTCTATTTAAAAAGATTCCCCAAATACCTAAAAGAAAAAGAATCATTGAAAATGTTAAATATTTCACTAAATCCATAATCCGATATTTGTATTTATCCCCATTATCCCCGATAGTCGGAATCGTAATTAGTACGAGTAAGCTTCACACCTCAAGGTGCTTTACTTCTCGTCTATTCAAGTGATGGTCTTTCACTTTGTATTATAACTTTTTCAAGAGGGGTTTCCCGCTTATATACTTTCAACGGCGACGGCCCTGGCCGCGCCACGCCTCCGAGTTTTGTTTGTTTTGACAAAAACTTTCCGCAAGGCTAGGGCCGTGTACTAGCGGTTTAAACCCTCGGTATATGGCCCCAGGCAGCTGGAGAACCTGTTTTGAGCCTCTTCGAAAATTTAGGAGGCCGAGCGCCGCACATAAAATAAATCGGCGGCAGGTGTCCTTTTGAAGTGGCCCACTGATCATAGCTAGAAGGTATTGGTGCTTTAAACCACCAGTACCCCCACCGTCATAAATTAGGGGGAACCGGAAGCAAGCCTCATTTCTCATGTCAGCACCTTCCCATCCCATCCGTGGGGAGCGCTACCGGGAGCGCTCCGCCGCCCGACGTTTTGACGCGACGACAGGCTGAGCGGTTGGGGCGCCACGACGGCAGCTTTGACACAAGGACGAAAGTGCGAGGTGAGAGGTCAGCAGGCGGATGATGAGGCGGGAGAGGTATCATGGGGTATGGAGGAGCAGGTTAGTGGTGTTCGGGCGTTGCTGCAGGCTCTCCTGTTTGTTGTTTCTGTTATGTGCTTGCTTGAGTGAAAGAACACGGGGGCAGCGTATCTCATATCAAGGTCTCATTGGAGAGGAGGAATGTCGCGGGGAGGAGGAAGAGGAGGCAGGCAGGGTTTCATGGGTTAGAGGAAGAATATTAAAAGAAGGAATGGGAGGAGGAACGTGGGAGTAAGGTCTTCTATAGGCGGGCGACGTCTGCAACGATAACACCCCTTCATCTCTTTGGGCTACCTGCGAGGGGCAGTTGACAGGCTCAACGATTTAGTCTCGTGATGTGGTTTGGAGTGTTGTGACGGTAATTTTAGTTGCGGTCCTGTTATCTTCATTCTGTCCTTTGGGATGGTTGAATAGTCGTCAACCACATACAACTGTATTGTTTGGGAGCCGATGAAGGAGGAGGTGAGGTTTGGGGAGAGGGGGGTTGCATTTATGGATGTCGAGGGTAAGTTGTGTTCGTCCTCTTCACATTTTGGAGCAGTGATTCTGTGATGACCTTGATGAGATTCTTAACGATGTGATTCTCAGATTGTTTTGTCTGGTTTAATACCTATTAGTCCCTCTAACCTTGAATTTTAGATATGCAACGAAAATATAACTAATAACTCTGATTCTGAGGCTTGACAATCAAGATTAAATCAAGATTAAATCAAGATTAATCTTGACCTGGTTTGGTTGCCTAAATCTGACTTAGTTTGTTTGCCTATTTCTTTCGAATTTTACATCGTTAGCCGTGTCAACTGTCGTATGTTTTGTTGCTGAATTATTTCCTAGGCAATACTTTTAGTCTGAGATTCGTAAAATCAGAGGTCAGACACCTCTGATTTATTAAAAGCTATTTTCAAATTTTAACTCAATCTCTTTTGATCTTCTGATTTGTCTTAACGCTTCAATTCATGAGGTACGTAATCTTGATTTCGAAATTCTAGTCACTGTGTGTTCCTGTCTCTTATACACATCTAGATGTGTATAAGAGACAGGTGTGTGTGTGTGTGTGTGTGTGTGTGCGTGTGT
>BFEA01000161.1:2539492-2552740 GCA_003427395.1 Chara braunii | reverse complement strand
GGGGGGAGAGGGGGGGGAGGGCCGAAAACCGTGAGACCGAAGAAAGGGAGTATTGGGGGCAAGAAGCCACTGGGGAAGACCGAGGGAGGCAGGGCGCGGGCAACGAGGGACAGAAAGGACTGGCGACAAGGAAGAGCGAGGAGGAAAATGCAATAAGAGTGAAGCCATGAGAACGGGAGGAAGAACGTGGGAGAGGGATAAGCCCAGGGTCAACATGGCGCGCTGTCAGGAGGGGAAATAATAGGCGAGTAGAAGGGGGGGGAGAATGGCGGAAGAGAAAACAAGTGGGAGAAAACAGAGCAACGAGAAGAGGGGATGAGAAGAAGAAGAAGCTGTGGAAAGAAGAAGAGATGAAGACGGTAGGCGATGGACAGATGCGACTACACATACCTGGACCAAAGGAGTCTAAACCTTCATCGCCTGTGTACATAAAAATGAGATGCTGTGCAAATGTTAAGAAAAGTAAGATGACGACCGCTAGTCGACATATGGCCACCATGCCACGTGGCATCATATAACCAATCCAACCCCCTCCTTTCCCCATTGTTGCCGATCCCAAACAACACTAAGATGTCCCTTCCGCTTTCCAACGACTGCGCAGGCGGAGCCTTGCCTTGTGCAACATGGAAAGGGGAACGATTATCGCGCTACCCACGAAGCCGCCATCAGACAACGTGTGCGCCGGGGCATCATCCCTCGTGGCGCGCAATAACCCCCGCCCCGCTGACACACTGCCACACACTTCGCTCTCTTCGGCACCTGATTTGGCGCCTCACTGACGCCGCTCTTTGCGGCTTTTAGCTCTTTCGCAAAAAGAGTGTACGACGAACAAGCGGGGTAATCGTAATGGCGCTCGGGGGCGCGGGCGGAGAGAACTATGGGCGCGGGTTCAAGCAATCCATCAAGCGAAAAGAAACGAAATCGGGAACAAATCGGAGAGCGAAGCCCACGGCGAAGGGCGGGGCCGGGAGCGCGAGCGGGAGCGGGAGGAGGAAAATGTACGAGGCGCAGTTGTTGATGAGTTGGAAGCGATCAAGTCAGGAATATCGAAAAAAATACGGAAAATCAAAATGGGTCTCGCTGCACTACTCTCGAAATGTGCAAAATGAGAGTGCATCTTCCTCTAGAATATGGAAAGATGCACCGCCATGATTTTTGTCTTTTGTGCATGTCCGAGAGTGGTTGCAGCGAGGCCCAACGAAAGGCGGGCGGGCTGGAGAGGGAGAGGTCCTCTGCCGAACAATTCGAAATGGCGGGGTTAAAAAAAAAAACAAATAAATAAATAAAAGAAATGGCGGGGCCGACGTGAAAACGACAGATGCACCCAGTGCATGAATACACCGCTGAATCGTGGTGCACACAAAGGGCGCCGCTCCACTACTCTCGGCAATGCACAAAAGACAGAAATCATGGCGGAGTATCTGTCCATGTTCTAGCAGAAGATTCACTCTCGTGTTGCTTGCACATTTCGAGAGGAGTGGGCTACCCGCTTTTCTGAGAAAACAAAAATAGAGAAACACTCCCAAAAAGAAAAATTAGAGAAACACGTCGCAGGCAGATAGGGGGAGGGGTACTCAGGGAGGCACAGCGACTGGCCACTCAGATGATGCTCGGTCCCTCTGCTACCAGCTGTCCCCTGGCCGGTGCCCCCCAGTGGGGGATCCCTGAAGGCTATCAGGCCACCCTAAGGCTATCAGGCCACCCTAAGGCTATCAGGCCACCCTGGGCTGAAAAGGCCACCGTTGTCAGATTAGACACAACATTGAATTTACCTGGGCTGGTTTGTCCGATGATAATACCTCAACGCCATCGCCCTTCACAGTGAGAGGAAACTATGCTTGCAGGGGTCCCCTCTAGATAGCCTTGGGAGTAGGTAGTGAAAGGCAAAACGACAGAAGTTGAGAGAAGAAWATAGAAAAAAAAAAAAAAAGGGARAAAAAAAAAACAAAAGAAACCCAGCCGATTGCAGAAGCCTGGGAGCCTAGGGGGGGGGGGGCCCTAGTTGCGCCGGTCTCCATCCGCCAAAATTCTGAATGAACCGGAACAGGAAATTCGAACCGATTCATTTAAAATCTGGGAAGATGGCGAGCAGTGCAACGAGGCCCCTACGACGGCGGTAGTAGTAGTTGCACAACTCCCAATCAGCCAACATTTTGGAATCCATTTGGACAGCTAATCTGTCCCGATTCTGTCCATATGCATTCAAATCTTGGCGGATGGCCAGTGGTGCAACTAGGCCCTGTGGGGGGGGGGTGTCTTTTTCAGAGGGTTTGTCCTTCGGGACACGCATAAATCGAGAAATGGTCCACACCACTCTAGAAATCTGCGAAAACATTGTACGAAAACATTGAAAGATACACCCGCCATAGGTTTTGTCTTTTGGACATTCCGATCTGCCGACCGAGTGTTGGGCCCTAGGTGCACTACTCGCCATCCGCCAAGATTTCGAATGCATCTGGACAAACTGATGTCCACATGCAATCAAAATGATGGCGGATGGCGAGTAGTGCGACGAGGCCCCTGAGCTCGAGGCGAGAAAGAACACGCGCGATTTTGACCTGCCGACTGAGTGGCAGCGGTTGAATCGGGGATGGTCCGAGCTGTGCCGGTCACCGTCACAGTCAGAGGTTATCTGTCCTTGGGCAATCTGCTGAAGCAGAGCTCGAACCGTACCGTCCTCTCGCGATAGCTTTTCTTGATTTATGCGTGTCATCCTTACTTGCGCAGGGGCCATGCTAATCTTCATTCGCTGTATCGTTCGGATGTCCCAAAGGACCTCGCCATAGATTTTGCTTGACGCAGATTGTTCTTTCGTGGAAGGCTCCAGAAGGGCCGGCCACACCTACCATCGTCCTAAGCTTCTGATACTACACTGCCTAAGGGCATACGCACACTACGACTTTTTTACGTACGTATTTTTGGAAGGAATTTCGGCCAGATACATCCAGGTATGGGTGTGAATGATGTCAGATACATTTGAGATACTGCAAGTGTGTTAGGTAATTTTGGTGAAAAAGTGGGACCCCATCACTGTTAGGGGTACGTTTCAGGTTATGAGGTTATGCGTTAGGGGTACGTTTTCAGGTCATGAGGTTATTCGCAGCCCTTAGGCTGCGGTATAGTGGGCTTCGGCGTCTGTGTCAAGGTGTCGCATTTTTGGCGGCGGGCGACCAGGACGCAAGTGGGTTTTTTGGGGGCAAAAAAATTTGGGGGACCGGTCCTTGGCAAAATTGCGGACTACCTACAGCTAGCTCTGGTAGAATCAGGACTTTTGGAAAAACGAAGGACCGGTCCTCGGGTGGAAGTGGACCCCAAAAAGAAGTAGGGGCTTTGGGCTGGTCCTCGGGTAGAAGCGGACCCCAAAAAGAAGTGAGGGCATGTGATCTGCAAAAGGGCCCTCAGGCCCAGGTGTTGAGCCCCGTCTTCTCAAAACAGGGAGGTCAGACACAACGAAACAGGCATTTTGCAAGAGGCAACTTTGGCGATTTTCTGTGCTCAGACGAACATGCACAAAAATCTGAAATTTTGAGAATCCATAGATGAGGTCGTGTTCTTTCCAGAAATAATAATAGAACATTTACAAAAAATCATTTAGATTGTGAAATAATTGTCGCGCCGATTCAGCACATTTTCCATTTTTGCCACTCAGCCATGCCTGGGCCAACTAAAAAAGTACTCCAAATTCAGTGAGTTTTCGCGCTCAGAAGAATGCGTGAAAAAACCTGAAAATTGGAGTACTCGTAAATTTCGTTGTGATCTTTCCAGGACAAACGCTGCATGAATTTTAAAAAATCATTCCAACTGTGAAATAGATTGCGGGCGCAATTTGACCCATATTTCAATTTTGCCATTCAACACCTCTCTCTCTCTCTCTCTCTCTCTCTCTCTCTCTCTCTCTCTCTCTCTCTCTCTCTCTCTCTCTCTCTCTCTCTCTCTCTTAGGACGTTGCGTCACTTCAGAAGTGCGGGTGCTGAGAGAACCAAGACCTTGACGATTATCGGAATTTTTCATCGAATGGTAGCTAACACATACGAGATGGCGGATCTACCGCCCGTGATTGACCTGTTCGGACGGGAACTCCGACTCATGGATTGCCCATGGAGGATAACCCGCGCCGCGATACTTGCGTTCATCCGAAACTGCAGGGACGCGGACGTCCGAAATAAATTCCAGGAGTACCTAGAAAAGCAAGAAGCACCAAATCGACGGATATAAAACTGAAAGTCTGGACGCAAGTGGGTTTTTCGGGGGCAAAAACATTTGGGGGACCGGTCCTTGGCAAAATTGCGGACTACCTACACCTAGCTTTGGTAGAACCAGGACTTTTGGAAAAACGAAGGACCGGTCCTCGGGTGGAAGTGGACCCCAAAAAGAAGTGGGGGCTTTGGGCCGGTCCTCGGGTAGAAGCGGACCCCAAAAAGAAGTGAGGGCATGTGATCTGCAAAAGGGCCCTCAGGCCCAGGCGTTGAGCCCCGTCTTCTCAAAACAGGGAGGTTAGGCACAATGAAACAGACGTTTTGCAAGAGGCAACTTTGACAATTTTCTGTGCTCAGACAAACATGCACAAAAATCTGAAATTTTGAGAATCCATAGATGAGGTCGTGTTCTTTCCAAAAATAATAATAGAACATTTACAAAAAATCATTTAGACTGCGAAATAATTATCGCGTCGATTCAGCACATTTTTCATTTTTTCCACTCAGCCATGCCTGGGCCAACTAATAAAGTACTCCAAATTCAGTGAGTTTTCCCGCTCATAAGAATGCGTGAAAAAACCTGAAAATTGGAGTACTCGTAAATTTCGTTGTGATCTTTCCAGGACAAACGCTACATGAATTTTTAAAAATCATTTCAACTGCGAAATAGATTGCGGTCGCAATTTGACCCATATTTCAATTTTGTCATTCAACCTCTCTCTCTCTCTCTCTCTCTCTCTCTCTCTCTCTCTCTCTCTCTCTCTCTCTCTCTCNTCTCTCTCTCTCTCATGACGTTGCGTCACTTCAGAAGTGCGGGTGCTGAGAAAACCAAAACCTTGACGATTATCGGAATTTTTCATCGAATGGTGGCTAACACATACGAGATGGCGGATCTACCGTCCGTGATTGACCTGTTCGGACGGGAACTCCGACTCATGGATTACCCATGGAGGATAACCTGCGCCGCGATACTTGCGTTCATCCGAAACTGTAGGGATGCGGACGTCCGAAATAAATTACAAGAGTACCTAGAAAAGCAAGAAGCACCAAATCGACGGATATAAAACTGAAAGTCTGGAATAAAATACGTCAAGAAATTCACACGACTCGAAATATAAAGCTAAAATCACAAATCTAAAAATAAAAATCAAAAATCAAAAATCAAAAATATAATATATTCGCAGCCCTTAGGCTGCGGTATAGTGGGCTTCGGCGTCTTTGTCAAGGTGTCGCATTTTTGGCGGCGGGCGACCAGGACGCAAGTGGGTTTTTCGGGGGCAAAAAAATTTGGGGGACCGGTCCTTGGCAAAATTGTGGACTACCTACAGCTAGCTCTGGTAGAACCGGGACTTCTGGAAAAACGAGGGACCGGTCCTCGGGTGGAAGTGGACCCCCAAAAGAAGTGGGGGCTTTGGGCCGGTCCTCGGGTAGAAGCGGACCTCAAAAAGAAGTGAGGGCATGTGATCTGCAAAAGGGCCCTCAGGCCCAGGCGTTGAGCCCCGTTTTTTCAAAACAGGGAGGTCAGGCACAACGAAACAGACGTTTTGCAAGAGGCAACTTTGGCGATTTTCTGTGCTCAGATGAACATGCACAAAAATCTAAAATTTTGAGAATCCATAGATGAGGTCGTGTTCTTTCCAGAAATAATAATAGAACATTTACAAAAAATCATTTAGACTGCGAAATAATTGTTGCGCTGATTCAACACATTTTTCATTTTTGCCACTCAGCCATGTCTGGGCCAATTAAAAAAGTACTCCAAATTCAGTGAGTTTTCGTGCCCAGAAGAATGCGTGAAAAAACTTGAAAATTGGAGTGCTCGTAAATTTTGTTGTGATATTTCCAGGACAAACGCTACATGAATTTTAAAAAATCATTCCAACTGCGAAATAGATTGCCGCCGCAATTTAACCCATATTTCAATTTTGCCATTCAACCTCTCTCTCTTTCTCTCTCTCTCTCTCTCTCTCTCTCTCTCTCTCTCTCTCTCTCTCTGGACGTTGGGTCACTTCAAAAGTGCGAGTTCTGAGAGAACCAAGACCTTGGCGATTATCGGTACTTTTCATCGAATGCTAGCTAACACATACGAGATGGCGGATCTACCGCCCGTGATTGACCTATTCGGACGGGAACTCCGACTCATGGATTACCCATGGAGGATAACCCGCGCTGTGATACTTGCGTTCATCCGAAACTGCAGGGACGCAAACGTCCGAAATAAATTCCAGGAGTACCTAGAAAAGCAAGAAGCACCAAATCGACGGATATAAAACTGAAAGTCTGGAATAAAATACGTCAAGAAATTCACACGACTCGGAATATAAAGCTGAAATCACAAATCGAAAAATTAAAAATTAAAAATTAAAAATATAATTTTGCACGGAATGAAAATATTTTTTTAGGGATGAAAAAGAAACATACACGACCATGTACTCCGAAATATCACGGAATTTCTGTAGATATAACGACGTAACAGTGTCGCTCACATTTCCAAACAAACGAAACAGATAGAAGATGAAAGACCTAAAGCAGTAGAAATGAACCAATTAAGAAAAAATACTCACCTGGAAATGAAGAAAAATTCACGGCCATGATAGTAAACAAGAACAGAACAACAAACAAGGTCAGATTCGAGTCAGTATAAAAAAACAGCGGAGTTATAGGCAAGTACCACAGTAAGATGGAATTCCGACAGAGAGGAGAGTACATAAGTAACACGCACAAAATCATTAGATATGATGAAAGTAGCTCTAGATTGAAGGCATGTTGGAAATCGATGACGACAAGGACAACACAGAGAGCGACTGCGAGAGATCCTGAGGATAGATGATAAGTACACTGCAAGGATAGGGAAAGTGGCGGAAAAGGACTGGGAACGAAGGGTATAAATACTGAGGATAGTGACTGAAATGATTACCTGAGCAGTGAGGTAGAAGGGTAATCGTGATTGGTTTCGCATGTCATGGACATTACGTGTATGCTGTGAAAATAAAACCTCGCACCTTCTGTCTACATTTGCATGTGTATGCTGTGAAAGTAAAACCTCGAACTTTCTGTCTACATTTGCATGTGTTTATCTCTATGCACGGTGCTTAGAACTTGCGGGTGGTATCCGCGATGATTGACACTGTATAGACCGGTCACTCTTCCATTTTACATTCACTGTCTTTATCTCTCTCTCATCATTCGTAACCCTTTTCTTTCATGATATCATAGTGGCAATTTGTTGGAGATTACTATAGCGTGGTGATTACTCAACGATTTTTGGAGATTATATTTTACTTATCTGGTGTGTACTGAAGACGATCAACGGCGTTGTGGGGTTTTTTATTGATTTCAAGTACGAAGACTACCTACCTAACGTTCCCAAGCTTCAAGGAAGATGTCGCGTTCGCGATCATCGTCGGACAGGAGGCGGCGCAGACACTCATCATCATCTTCCGGATCTCAAGGGAGGAAGCGCTCAAGAAGGGGGAAATTGAAAACTCCGAGAGATAGAAGACATAAGTTAAGATCACCATGGTCACAGAGAAGAAGGGCGGAGTCAAAATATCCAAGGTGGTTTTCGAGACCATTGTGGGAACAAGGACGAAATGATTTCCCCCTACCGGGAAATCGAGCGTGGTTTACGGCGGATCTAAAGGAAGAAATTTTTAAGCTTCGTCGGGAGATGGACAAAGTTCTCAAGGCACTGGAGCAACTCACACGAAAAACAAGTGAAAAGCAACCAGCTCCTTTGAACAAGGAAGACACCGCAAAGAAGCCTGAACTAACTGCGGACGCGCTAAAGTCCATCATTGATGAAGCACTGGAGCCGACAGAGAAACCAAGGGGGACAAAATCAAGTTGGTCCAAGCGCAACCGGTCAGAAGAATGCAGAGGCGGAAGATAAAGTAGAAAGGATGGTATAAGAAGTGCAGAAGGAGGTCAACAACCTAACTTGAAAGCTGGCGGTTGTGAAGGGCGCGTTGCAGAAGATCAATGAACCAACTCGTACCTACACTCCAATCGTGTCATCTTCGGTTCATCCGAACGGATATGTGGGGACAATGACTGGACTACCAACTTCAGTACATGGTAACCGCAGCATTCCGAGTCGAAGCATGCCAAGCAGAAGCGCACCTAACAAAAACAGATTGGGACGCGTAATCCCTCCACACCCCAAGAGAGGACGAACGAAGATTAATCGCAACGTGTCGGCAGCGAAGTCAAAGGCAAAACGGAGCATTAATTTTGGGGTCGAACCGATGACGAACATGCAGCTCCTTCATCTTCACTACACGGACCTGAAGGTCTTATGCAAGATGCACGACATCAGGTACAAGGACAAGCCGCAAGCGATCTCGGCATTGAGGCAAGTTCCTGGATTGATAGCCTACAAGGGGCGGGACTTCAACCGGGATTCTGATATTGAAACACAGATCATGTCAGATCCATATAACATTAGAGTATTCAATACAACTGGAGGCGACACAAGTGAGAATGATTACGAGAGCCTTAGTACAAGATCAAGCGGGAGTGATGAGTATGACTCATCCGACACATCTTCGAGCGCCGAAGATCTGTCGGGAAGGTAGAAGACACCTCAACATCAGGCGACCTCACCACGACACAGAAGTGGGAGCAGATACACAGGCTATCAACGAAAATTGAGCAACTAGTTAGTACAGGGAATTTCACCTTGGTGTAGACATATGTACGTGGAGAGGACAGAAAGACAACCCGACAAGAGATGGACTGAACACATAAACTTGGCCAAGAATCTATATAGAGGAGCACAGCGGAAACTATACAGTTGGGTGCACAAATTTGGCTGGGAGAAATATGTTCTCATACCCATTTGGGCGGGAGTGAGATTATAGGTGATAGGGATGGAAGCAGCACTGATTAGGAGACTGAATCCATTCTTGAATACAAGGGGAAAAGACAGACAGACTCGGAAAAACCGAAGACGAAGAAGGAGAAAGAAGAAGAAGAATGAAAACAATTAGGTGAATCAGAATATACTTGTTTTGTTTAAATCCGTTCGATCGGGTTACACTACGAAGTTAACATCAATACTTCAACCGAAAGCAATGATTTACTCCACAACTGGAAAACTATGGAATGAAAAATGGAAAGTAATTAAACGAACATTCGGATCAACAATTGTGAAAATTGACAACACAAAGTTCCAGCTAAAAAAATGCAGAAAACGGATAAAAAATGGATGTATCTTCTATGTGATCCAACTGGTGCATTCGGGCCTGAAAACAAACAAACATATAAATATTCTGATTAACTGCTTGAGGGCACCATGGAGACGGAGGGAACTGTATAAATTATCGTTAGATGATATACTGATTCTTCTGTCAAAGGTGGGATCGATTACCGGAAAGAAACAAAGACGAACAATTAAAGGCATCTTCACACGAATTTCAAAGAAGGAGTTTGCATTCAATATCAAGAGAAGGCTGATATTTAAGATTTCATTTGATGCATGCATTAATCTGAAGCAAGTGAGAAACTAAACAACCGAGTCTATCTTGGAAAACGTAAGTAATAACAATTTGACAAACGATTTGACAGCTCGGATGCGTGTGATGTTTAAAAAATCGAAGACAGTCGGGGAAATATTACACAATTACAGACAGGTGCTTACACAAGCACCGGACTGTAATTGTGCAGTATCCCGACTTCCAAAAATTGAGAACTACATTGCCTGCAGATTAAGTGAAATCACAGAAAATCAGTTCTTGTGGAATGCAAAAAATGTACCCATATGAACGAAAGAATTGGAAAGGAAGAAATTAAAAGGACAATCATTACTACCATTGCAAGTATACCACGACCACTAAGGAAGAAAAGATAAATTAAAATAAATGTCTCTTCTTGCATCGAAAAAAAGAATGATATGAATATTTTTCTTCACATATCAGAAGTATGAGAAGTGAAAAGAAGATTGACACAATGTATCCTATCACCATTGAACATAAATCCTGGAGAAACGTTTGTGGAATGCTGTAAAATTTAGTACGAAAAAACTCGAAAATTCTTTCCGGAATCGAATCACTACGAAATTATACAACAAATGGAATTTGAGATCACTCAATTGACAAAAAATACGTATTATTGATGTGGGCTGAAGAAAATCGCAGAATGGGATGAACAGGGATCATATGGAAATGCGTATACAGTTCTAAAAAACAAGGACGTCACCAAACGCCGACCAATTGTGTCGACATATAAGGAGTCATCTCGGAAAGCATCGAAGGTACTATCAAGAGCTATCAACTTCATGTGTCAAGCATTGAAAGTTGATTTCTCACTAAAAGGAACGAGCCAACTACTACCTAGACTGAAGAAATGCAATCAAGTAGCAAAAGAAACATACGTGAATATGACTACGATAATCTGCTCCACATACGACGTCAGAGATATGTTTTCGAATCTCGATCACACACATATCTTAAACGTCATGCAATGGATGATGAAAACGGCGAAAGAAAAATGAAAAAACCACTTGTGTTACAAAATGAAAAGAAAGTACATGAACTTTAGAAAAGCAAACGGAACCTACGGATAGAGAACATTAAAAATTGAGTGCCTAATGGATCTGTTGTACTATGACATTTAACACACATACTTCAAACCTTGAAAGTACAAGGAACATTATTATGCCAAGTAATGGGGATACCAATGGGGAAGGGCTCTAGCCCACCCACTGCCAACATGGTATGCGCGTTCAACGAGTACAGATGGTGTGCACAGACTGAAATTGCTGAGAAACTTATCCACGGTATGAGTTTTGTGGACGATGTAATGATGATCATAATAGCAAGTAAGGAAGATCAAACGAAAGAGTTGGAATGTCTGAAATTTTTTCAAACATGCTACCACCAATCTCTAAAACTTGAAATCATATCACAGAACGCGAACACGGAATAAACATATATGGAAACAAGGGTGACAAAATCAATCAACGAACAGAATCATAAGATATGATGAAAGTAGCTCCAGATTGAAGGCATGTTGAAAATCGACGACGATAAGGACAACACAGAGAGTGACTGCGGGAGATCATGAGGATAGATGATGAGTACACTGCAAGGATAGGGAAAGTGGCGGAGAAGGACTGGGAACGAAGGGTATAAATATTGAGGATAGTGGCTGAAATGATTACCTGAGCTGTGAGGTAGTCGCGACTGGTGTCGCATGCCATGGACATTATGTCTATGATGTGAAAGTAAAACCTCGCACGTTCTGTCTACATTTGCATGCATTTATCTTTCTCTTTCTCTCTCTCTCTCTCTCTCTCTCTCTCTCTCTCTCTCTTATCAACAAATGGAACAAAACTCTTTCTCTCTCCCTCTCTCTCTCTCTTATCAACAAATGGAACAAAATTCTCTCTCTTTCTCTNTCTCTCTCTCTCTCTCTCTCTCTCTCTCTCTCTCTCTCTCTCTCTTATCAACAAATGTAACAAAATTCTCTCTCTCTCTCTCTCTCTCTCTGGTAGCCCCCCCCCATCCCTCTCTCTCTATTTCTTTCTCTCTCTCACACTCATAACTATAAATGGAACAAAACTCTCTCTCTCTCTCTCTCTCTCTCTCTCTCTCTCTCTCTCTCATGTTAACTCTTAGTCTCATTGATTTGGCTACCTTAGGGCTGCGTTCCCCTCGCCCACGCGGTAGACAATGTGTATGTGTCGCATAGCCCGTGATGAACGGCCCAAAGACACTACATAAAATGGAAAGCTCAAGGACCCCTACCCCTACCTAGAAAGTTGCTGAGAAAATGTGTCGACCTTTTTTATGTCCACCCTTCCTCAGCAGGTCCGTATGTGTCACCCACATGGGGAGGCCAGGCCATACGGCGGACCATAAGAACGTCCGACTTCGTAGAAGCCCAAAGAAACCCGCCACGGTAGTTGGGAAAGACCCACCGAACCCGTCTCTGTAGGGTCCCAGTTTGCTTTTCCGCACCGTCCGACCCGTTGCCTTCTTTTTAGGGACTTTCTTGCTTTTTCTTTTTTTATGTAATGTGGGATCAGCGCCTAAGATACTCTGAACTGGACCATGCTTTGTGAAAACTTTTTTGTTCCCCTCAAAACAACCATTCGTTTTTATTTTTATTTTTTCTTTTCATTTGAGAAAACAATCATTCTCAACCGTATCTCTGTTGACATGAGGGGTTGTTGGGCCTATAGCTCCACTACTCTCCAAATGTGCAAAACGAGAGTGAATCTTCTCCCAGAACATGGAAAGATACACTGCCATGATTTTTATCTTTTGTGTATGCCGAGAGTAGTAGAGCAAGGCCTGTTGTTAGATTGATCATCATCATCATCTCTTGTGGCTTTCCTGTACGACTTATTGGGCCTCGCTCCACTACTCCAAAAATGTGCAAAACGAGCGTGAATCTTCCGGTAAAACATGGAACGAACAAATCTTGTGCTACCCAGGGCACAGGGAGGGTTGGGCATCCTAGATCCAAAACGTCAAAATCTTGCGTTGTTGGCTAAATGGCCAGTGCAGGGTTTAACTCAAGGAGAGTCCAAGCTGTGGATCTGTTTAGCAGAATACATTCTAAAGAATGAATGGGCCCTTTCTCAGGGGTCTCATGTGTGGCTGTGTTCGCAGCCTGTCATGGGTGCATTTTATGCCCCTGAGAACATTTTTCGTCGTCGTCCGTTATACAGCCGTTGGAAGGCCGAAAAAACAAGGCATGGCCGTTTAGGGGGTGGTGGCATCTTATTTGAAACTGCAGGACCGGTAGATGCCCGTGGGACCGCACGGGTTTTGGTCCAGAACCGCGTAGGACCGGTAGCTGCTCGTAGGAGGCCGAGGAGACCAAAGTCCTTTTTTGAAATTGAAACGGTGCGGGTCAACTTTTCTCAAATAGCAGAGTTCCTTGAATAGAAAACGTACACGTTGTATTCGAATACAACCTGTACCCTTTCTATTCAGATTTTGAAAAGAAAAAACTCTTGTATTCCGATAAAATTACTTCTTTTTTCTGTTGGAGGTCAGCGCCTGCCCTTGTGCTCCCCGCCACTGACATGCTGCATGCTGCA
>BFEA01000161.1:2484377-2497194 GCA_003427395.1 Chara braunii | reverse complement strand
GCGAATACGCTTACAAGGGTATCTGCGCTGGTTTGTGCAAGTGATATAAAATAAAGTTGGTTTAAAAGTTTAAGTATGCCGCACGAAGCGCGGTCGCATCTGTGGTCTACATTGATTGAGTGGCTAACTAAAGTAGGAGTGTGTGGACGCGCAGGCTTAAGGCACGCGTGATTTTTTTATTGTTGATAATTGAAGAACCGGCGTGGCCGCCGACCCAAAAATTTTACTTCTGATTAAACTAGGATTAAAATGATTTTGTCTCCTGATTGGTGCACTTGACCATGATGTATTGCTTGTACGAAAGGCGGCATCAGTGACAAGGCGGGACTAGGTAATAGTGAGGGTGTGCAAGAGTTGAGAGTGCGGCCTTGGAACGTTTCAGTAGACCGCGCATTTGCGCGGCACCCGCTTATATAGCTACCCACTAATATTAGACCCAACCTTGGGCCTAGCAGTGATAGTGGTGCTGATAAGAGCAGACATCACTACCACCTGGGGAGAGACTCCATCTATTGGTGGGGAGCGTCACCTGCTGGAAAACGGGTCCAGCGTCCCATATACAAATTGTAGTCAGAAAGTAATATAGAGGGTTCCTGCCAGCATTCATTACCCTGGGTTCCAGGGGATTGACTGAGCAGGTTGTTAAGAACGATGGAAAAATAGCCACTGAGCCGGGCATTTTATGAAGTGTATCTCTTCACCCTCCAACAAAGGGCGCCAGATAGGCAGCTACGAGCTAATACTATTCAAATGCCACTGCTCCCTCCAACTGTCCTAGATGATCCATGCCCTGGATTATCCATCCCCTACGACTGTATTCCCACTAAGCCGTTTTCACAAACTATCTTCTGTCGCAGAATACACAGGCAATAACTGATATTCCAAGAGATCATCCATCCATCCCGTACCACTGCATTCCTACTAAGCAATTCGATGGGGGGGGGGGAAGTCGGGAAAATTCTCAGGGGGCTGCAATGGGATAGTTGTATCAATGTTGGTCTAGTTATGGAATATCTGTCGGAAGTCTCTTACCATTTCCATCCTCCCTTGGTCCTCCCCGGATTCTTGTTGTGTCCCTTTCCATTCCACTCTCCCTAGTTTCCCCCCGGTTGTCCCCCCTAGCCAGCTTGAGGAGAAAGCCTGAATTTTTTGTTTGATGTCTTCGTGTGTATTTAGGGAGCGGATCTGTGTTCTGACCTCCTCCTATTTGTCTGTTATTTCTAGTTGAACCTGTTGTTGCACATTCTCTATAACTTCGGGGCCCTCTAGCCTTGCTCCTTGCATCTCATATGTGCAACGTCTTCTCCAGAGTGCCCAAAGTACCGCCCAACTTCCCAGTTTGAATAGGTTGTTAGAAAATTCATCGAGGGGATCAACCAGATCCCTGGGCCAAGCCTCGCACAGCAGGGCCTTCCTGTCCCATGGCCACGGGGTTGTTGTCTCCAATTGGTCCCAGATTTTGTCCCACCATCTCCACAACCAGAGTGCAACGGGGCATTGTACGAATATGTGCTCAATTGTCTCCGAACGTTTTTTGGAGGGAAACGCGTTGGTGCACAACTTGCACCAGGGTAACGCTTGGCCTTTTTGTTCCAGGGATGTTTTGTCTATCAACCAATTATTGGTTGGTAGGCAACGGTGCTCAATCTGCCATTGGAGTGAGACGAATTTGGCTGGTTTCACCCTCGCCATTTTGAACCATTTGACTGGTCGTAGATCCTCTTTGCTGATGTTCAGATGGTTCTGCCATCGGTCCTCCACTTGATCTCGTAGGCTAATCTTTGGCCTGAGGAGTCTGTAGGTAGATTTAACTGTTAGGTTGTACAGTGATTTGGTATGACTCCTACCCTTCCCCATCTGGGTCGTTCATTTCCATTCCTTCGGGTCCAGGGCCAAATGATGGATTGGCGTAGAGGGGAGGAAGGCTATCCATTGTTCCCCCTCTTGGAGGACTCTTATTCTGAATTCGTCCTCCTTCTGACATATCATCGTTTCTTCCGGGTTGCTCCTTTCGATGACATTCCTTCTTCCCATTTGAAAAAGACTCACCACCATTGTCCCATCGGGGAGGTTGCAGACTATATTTCCCACAGTGCCGTGTATTTCCCGGAATGCAACCCAGTCTGCCTGTTGCAGGGTGGGGCCTTTGTGTAAGATCCTCCACCAATCTAAATGAATCTTTTCCACTATCGCTTCCAATGCTTCTTGGGGGCGATGGCAATACTGTAGTCTCTCCCTTAGCTGGTCTGGGCCAATCCAGTCTTTTTTGACTGTGTCCCATATATCTTTTATTCTTGTTTGTCCTTTTTTGACCCAGCCCCACCAGGGGGAGGCCATACAGTGCAGGCTCTGACCCTTTGAGTCCACCACCCATCTATTGCCAAATAAGGGTTGTCGCGCCACTTCCTCCCATTTTGTTGGTGGAGACTTATCTGGCAACGGGAGGCTTCGCCATGTTTTGAGGAGGTGGGGCCAAAAGGGGTCATTTCTCAAATCAGACCTTGCTGCTTGCCTTGGTGAGTCAGGGTCGGGGTCTTGTGTCTGTGCTCCTGCCCTCGGGATGGGCCATCCCCTATTTTCCAACCACATCAGTGGCTCACTAACATGTGATGTCTGGGGGGCCAGGCGGGAAATTTGTTCCATGGCCAGCCCTCTCCACGGGGACTCCGGGTCGAAAAGCAGGCGTTTAAGCCATTGTATTGCTAGTCTGTAACAGGGGGTCGATGATGCCCATACCTCCATTCGTTCTGGGATGGGTGATGGATTGCCACGCCACTCGGCTAATCACATTCTGTTTCTCATGGTCCCCCCTCCACAGGAATGCGGTGATCTGGTGTTGCAGGGGCCGCAAGTCCTTCTTATCTAATGCCCAGATGACCGATTTATACCATAGTGTGGCCAGTACCACGTTGTTGATGATCAGAGATCGGCCAAATAAGGAGGTGTGTTTATCTTTCCAGAGGGTCATCTTTGCCAAAGGCGGGCCAGTGATCCATTCAGTGTTAGTAGGTGGTCTGTCGTTTGCCGTTATTAAGAGACCCAACACACTGATGGGCGCCTCCTTGGGAAGCCAGTTTAGCCTGGGGATTTCTGGTGGCCTCACCCCTTGATGGTGTATCTACCATCCTTGGGTTTTGTTTCCCCAGTTATGTCTGAGCATTTGCAGAAACGGTCCATCATGTTTTGTACCTCTTCCATTGATTCTCTTGATGCATCTACCATCAGAGTCAGGTCGTCTGCGAACAACGAGCAAACCGGGATTGCCTCCTAGGGGATTGCTGTCACCTGAATTCTTTTAATGTCCTTATGTGTTCTCAGGTTGGCGGCTAGTGATTCCATGATTATGACAAAGAGGTAGGGGGCTATCGGGTCTCCTTGCCTGACAGACCTCTGAAGGTTTATGGGTGGGGCCAGGTTGCCATTTACCATTACCCTGGTGGTGACATTGGTATGCAAGATCTTTACCCAACGTCTGAAACCTGGTCCAAAGTTGAATTTTTCCAGGCACTTATCTAAGAAGTGTCAGTCCACGTGGCCATAAGTTTTTTCGAAGTCTATGAAGATGATCGCCGCGTTGCTCTTGGACTGCCTTGTTAGTTTGATCATCTCGTTGACCAAGAAGATGTTATCCTGAATATTTCTATCTTGAATGAACCCCGTTTGGTCAGGATGTAAGATGTCTGCCATTACCGGTGTTAATCTATTGGCGAGTGCTTTGGCCATAAGTTTGTAGACAACGGTGAGGAGGGTGATAGGTCTGTAGTTGCGGACATTGTTCTTTCCCCTTTCTTATAAAGAAGTGTTAGTATTCCTTGCCCCACCAATTCCCCTGTTTGTCCTGACGATCATACCGCATTGTAATAGTCCATCAGGTCTTGTGATATACATGACCACATGACTTCCCAGAATTCCTTGGGTAGGCCGTCTATGCCCGGGGTTTTATCCTCTTCCATTTGTATCAGTGTCGTCCATATTTCCTCCTTCGAAAGGGATTTATCTAGGGCTTCTCTTTGTTGTTCCGAGAGAGATTTGTTGAGTGGCCGCAAAAAGTCTTCTATTTCCTCCCTTCGTTGCGATTCAGGTTGACGCCCGCATTCTGACGTGAATAGCTCCTGGTAGAAGTCTCTTGCAATTTTCGTGCAGACGGTTGTAGAGGTAAACAGGGATCCTTGGTTGCGCTTTGGATCTTCCAGTGCCTCTATTACCTTTCTCCCTGTTTTGACTTTGGGCAATGCAAAGAATCATGCGTCCATTGCGCCTTTCATATTGTGTCTGAAAAGTTTGCCCCGGATCCTGATTCCTTGCCATCTGTGTTCCGTGTACTTTAAAAGTTGTGTTTCCATAGTTTGGATGGTCCTGGCCATCTCAGCCTGTTTTTCTAGGTTTTTTATATCCACCTCCTGTTGTTGTAGTGTGTGCAGTTGATGTTGCAGATATACTTCTTCAGCATGTCGTTGTGCAGCAAGCAACTTTGAGTATTCATTGCACTTGCGGCCTATAAAGTCGAGGTCGTTTGAACCATAATATGTCGTCTTTAATCTGGTCCTTTTGGTATTGCCAGAAGGACCACACATCCTTGAGATAGGTTTTAAAGCGGTCGATCGCTAGGAGGGACGTGTTGAGTTTGTAGAACCCCCTACCTTGGTCCGTTTTTTTCCGGAATGAGAAGATGGCTACGCACATCGCGTGGTCTAGCCCCGGGTAGGGACTGCGGGGGAAGATTTCTGCCATCTGAAGGTTACCTTGTAGTTCTTCTGAGATCATGATTAAGTCTATTTGTGATTTTGATGCTTTCTCTGTGCTATTTTTACGGAAGCAGGTAAACCTTCGGTTAGTAGGGAGTTGTCTCCGAAAGGTGTCGAAAATGTTTACGGATTGTGAGAGTTCTGCGATCATCCTTTCGTCGTTTTCTATATAGATTGGGTATGGGGATGAAATTTTCCACCTGTCCAGCCAGCGGTCCGGGGCCGCATTAAAGTCGCCTGCTAGAATCGTGGGGATTCTCACTGGCGGTTTTACCTTGAGAGACTCAAAAAATTTTTGTCTTGCTCGGGGTCGTTGGGGGCGTATATATTCAGAATGCTGACCACCTCTATCTCCAGCATTGCCAGTAGGTAGACCCATCTCCCTTCTTCTTGGTCTGCTGCCCGGTTGAGCATTTCCACTTTAGTTCTCGGGGGTAGCCATATAGCTACCCCAGCGCTACTGAGTCTCGGAGCGTGAGCCCTGAAGGCCTGATGCGGCCAGATTTCCTTGTGGATATGATTATGTTCGGGGCTGTCCATTAGATGGGTTACTTGCAGACACACGGCGTCCGGCCAATCTCTCCCTTCTACCCCTTTCAGTTGGTCCAGAATTGCTTGTGTTTTTGGTTGTTTTGCTGATGCAAGGCCATTGACGTTAAGTGTGCGCATGTCTAAGTCCGTCTGTCGTTTTTGTTGCTTCTAGGCTTTGTCCTTCCCATACAAGGCATCCACTACATTCATTGCTTTGTTTGTTTGTATAGGGATGGTTCATTTACAGCCGCACCCACTCCTCTGTGTCCAGGAGGTTGCCCCTCTGCAGAACCCCGCTTCTAAGCAGTTTAACTAAGAAGGCCCTGATTTCTGCTGCTGACCACAGATCTCCTGCTTTAATTTTTAGGAGCTGCAGATCCAGGAGGGTATTTTGATGAGCGGCCAAGGAACAAAATTACAGGAGACAAAAACATCCACAGAAGGCAGGAAAGATGGGGAGGGTCAACACAGACAGGCGCCGCACGAAGGAAACGGCAGGCAAGAACAGCAGGAGGAGCAGGCCACAGGACCACTAAGAAAGGAGGAACAGGATACAAAGAAGGTGGAGCCGGAAAAAAATCATGGGGAAAAACTGAGAGAAGAAGCCCCGTCGGAAAAAATGGAAGGCCAGGAGGAACGAACAGAAAGACTCTGTATGCGCTGGCATCATGGGAACCGGTAACTACACCCCCTCCCCCCCAAAACCACCAAAAGGTGACCTTACCAGCAAAAGACAAAAACTTCGTTATTTGCTGGAAAAAACATCTTCTGACGCCACCCCCTCCGAAAAAGGCATAGTCCTTCTCCCGGTAAGACAAAAAGAAGGGGTCTGGGAGGTGGGCTTGTCGACGCCTTCGGGGGCAGCACACGGTGAGGTTACCCTCAAAGGCTGCTCCTCCTTCTTCCTCTCCCTGACATCGTGGGCAGGAAGCGTGATTCTTAGGAGCACAGATATAGCCCAGCTCACTAAAGAACACCTCCCAATAGGGGCTACCTCGACTCTAGTGCAAACCTGCGGACGACATAGGTTGGGCACCAAGGACATCTTCTTGCGATATAATAACCAGAAAATAGAAGATCTGCACTGGTCGGATCAAAATACCCTCCTGGATCTGCAGTGGCATTGATGTTGGACTTTCGTCCGGAGATTCAGGGGTCGTAGCCCGTGGGTTCTGTCGTGGGAGTACCGGAGCAACACCGGGGCCGAGGGCCCGACAAGACTATCCTTCCGTACTTTGTGGCTTATTGATATTTTTCTGTAGGTGTCATTCCATCACTATGATTGTTACTTTTTCTTTTTATTTTGACTCTATTATTAATTGTTACCTTCTAGTACGGTCACGCCGCCGATCCTTTGGACCATCCAGACCGGTGAGTGTCGAAGCGTCGGCAGGATTCTTCTACCCGTCCGTTGGAGGTCTCGGGCCGGAGAGGCCAACATAGCCGAGAGGGTAGGGCTCGTGGTTGTGGCGTCCCTCGCCCCCCACTTGGAGAGCGTCGTTAGCCTAAAAGTGGAAGGGGATTGGAGGGCATTCTGAGCAGGCTGTGGGGCTGCGGGAGTTAGGCACTTGGAACTAGCTCAGTTCCCACCTGAGTATTTGTAGCTACCGTCAAGATATGCACCGGGGCCAACTCTGCCGAGGTTGTACGACAGACCTGTGTTCTCTTACCTGTTGTAACATCGGAGGGGCCACGACATACGGGCATGAGTCGCTCGCAGTCTTAAGCACCAGTCGGCGCCACAAAGACGCTACGGTAAAGGCCACAGTCTTGCGGGTCATCTGTCGAAGAGCAGTATAGGGGCAAAGAGACTAGTCGGACCGTGGTAGTTTTCTCTCCGCAGCTCCCCGCAGGATAGCCGAAGCAAGGGAGTGGCCCTACCAGTCGACTGGGTGACCAAGTGCTACTACGAGGGCAACGGGCGCTAACAAGACAGGGCGACGACGAAAAGAACAGTGTAAAGCAGCTCATCAAGGCAGAAAGTGAAGCTGGACGGGAGGCCGTGCTAGATACATTCGGAGAGAAGGTGGTGGAGATTAGTAGTGGCAGGGTCGAAGTTATGCAGATCTCTCGATTCCATGGGAAATCAAGCGATACGAAGTGCCTCGCGGGGGTTCTCGGTCATCGTGAATGCGCTAGTGCTGTTAGCTTTGGCTAGAAGTTAGCTGTTTAGTCGGGATAGGTGTTAGAGTGTGCGTGAGGCTATGGCGGAACAGGGGAAAAGAGAAGTGGTGGAGTGTATGGCGCGCTCGTTTCTGAGGATCGTGCAGCGGGCCTCCATCTGCCCTGGCCTACAGCCAAGGCCTATTCGGCTATTTGCCAGTTTGGCCTGTAAGACCAGGCCGTGGCCTGACCCCACAGGCCGTGTACTGTTTCAGTCCAGTCCAGTCCTGCCCGGTACCACTGTCGGTACCAGTCCAGTCCAGTCCAGTCCAGTCAGTCCGCTGGGGGTATACCCCAACTGCAGTCTGTATTCCGTCATTCTTCACTTTTGCACATCTTGGAGTACGTGCGTGTTGAGTCTGCATCGGAGCTGCGCTGTCCCTTCCAGCTCCATCTCTACCTTCTCCTTCTTCAATCCTTCTTCTCCATCCTGACGGACCGCCATCCCGGCGGGTCCGGCACAGGCCCGATGGCCCAAAGCAGCAGCAGACCATGGGAAAAGATACTGGGACACACACTTTGAAACAACGGGTACTGGACAGGAGTCCCAGACACTTGAGGCTAAATGCAGGGCACGCCAGGCCAGTCCAGCACTATAAAGGACTGGCCAGCCTCCCATTTGGACAGATGCTCACTTCGCATGAGAGTGTGGAAGTGCCGTGGCACTTGTGCACCAGATGTGTGTGGGCTGCGCTAGGCTGAAGAGCAGCACTATGTGAGAGTGAAGAGAGTGCTGGCTAGAGGGAAGGCAGCCATAGCTGCGCCAGCGCTGGTTAGTACATTAGTAGGGATAGTTAGTAGGAGAGTTCAGTGAGTAGTATTCAAAGTAGATCCTCATGTGATAGGGAGTGTGCATGCATGATGAGTGAGGGTAGACCAGGAGTATAGACATAGAGGGAGAGAGAGAAGAAGGCAGACGAGAGAGGGGGAAGTGTGAGCTATGGTGACACTTACCTGTTGAGCGCTGTTGTTGACGTTTGGCAGCTGGCGCTGATGAGCGCCAAGCTTGGAACTCATGTTGATCGAAGAAGACTTGTAACTCTGTTCAGTGCTATACATTTTGGACTCACAAATTTCCTCTCTTAATCTGGTCATGATAATTGAGTTGAGCTTCCTGGTTCTCATTCATCTTCTATTGGGTTTTGTGTGAGACTCCGCAATCAGTGTATATGCATGTGATCTGATGCACTCCAGCAAGTGATGAACAGTCGGGTTCCTTGCAGAATGGTTGGTTTTGTTTAAAAGCAGAAAGGGGAAACTACACGGGAGTCACAAAAACGAGTTATGATTGCACTATGGGCCAAGATACAGTTTCGAACTGCAGTTCGGGCAATGTATACAACCCAGCTTTCTGGCCAGGTAGGGTGCCCGAAGTACAATTGCAAACTGCATCTCGCCCCATAGTGCAATTGTAACAGTACATGTTTTTTCTGCACATTCCAAACTAAAAGTGTGACTCAGATGCAGTTGTTTCAAAAACAGAAGTCTTAGAATGAGTCCTCTTACCAGTTGAACAGAGCCAGGTCCTCTGTTATGTGTACTAGAGCTTGGTCGTGATCAGTACCCGGCTTCAGTTTCAGCCTTGCAGGGACCAACTGCACTTCACTCAGGGGCACTTCCGCCTTGCCTGATGAAAGCTATAATGCAGTAGATTATCAAAACAAATCTGAGCAAAACAAACCTCCACAGCATCCAATGAAAACACATAAATCAAGATGAAATGGTGCCAGCATCATCTTTGTAAAGTTTGTATTCCAATGCGTAATGTAAACCTTGGGTACTGGGTCCGCTTTTGGGAAAAAAGAAGAAAAGGGGCAACTATGTTGATGTCACCTTTGAGTTTCTAATGCGCGAAACAAAAAAAACATGCGTCCGCAAGGAAAACAGTCGCCGAGTTCGAAAATGCAATGAAAGTACCACGGCTGTGGTGTCAGGCCAAGTGCCATAACTACCGGGGTCGACCGCGGTGTCAGACGGGAAAGGAGAGAGAAAAAAGGCCCAACGGATCCTTGTCTACCATCATTGCATTTTCGAACTCGGCGCCTGTTTCTTCGCAGGCACGTATTTTTTGGCTTTTGCGAACTCAAAACCTGCCACGTCTGTACCTGTTTCAAAAGAAAAAGAAACAGACTTAGGTCCTGAAGGCCCAACATGGGCCCCTGCTCTGCTGCACAGCATCCGGAATGTTTCTGGCTCTTGTGCTAGTTCTGATTCATTCAAAATGCTGGATCATTCCATATGTATCTGGGTCCGGATTTTGTACGGATGCTGTACGGATACCATGACGAAGGTAGTGGAACAAGGCCCATGGGCAGGTTCAGGCAGGGTGTCCAATAATTGGAGGCATGTAAGAAACCCACCTTGGGCCTGGCTGCACTGCTCACCAAAAATGCAAAACGGACATGTACCTTCGGCTGGAACTTGAAAAGATACACCTCCCTTGTGTCAGCCCTCTATCCCAGCGGTGGTACGAGAACCGCCAGGATTGAGGGCTTGTCTGTCGGGCTGCTCCATCTATTGGTGGGGAGCACCACCTGCTGGAAACCGGGTCCATCATCCCATTGATGCATCTTGTAGCTCAGCAATTGTTGGTCATTGTTTCCTGGGGCTTTGGTTGTTTGTCTCGCTGGTCCGGGACCCCATCGTCGCATGGAGCTGCTAGTAACACCCATCCCATCTTGGAGCACCCGTTATCTGTTAACCCAGCCCTGTCCAGCAGCCCCCCTGTTGATTGTTCAGGGGAATGCCTGAAGTGCAATTTCAAACTGTTTTTGTGACCGCCGTAGTTACCCCATAAAAGAGGGGGCTTTCTCCTGCACCGAGCACCGAGCGCTAACTTGCGCTACAGACCAGCCGGCGAGGCCCGGCTGCACTCTGGAGACTAGGGCAGCGGCGACCATCGCTGCTCTTGGTCATCCTAACTGCCCGTTAGGTTGCTTTGACCGAACGGCGGTGTACGATTCACCTGGCAGATTAGAAGACGGCACGTGGGTGTTTGGTGCGTAATAAGATATATGGCGGCATGTTTCTTACAAGTGGGGGCGATGGCCTCGGTGGCACAACTACAACACGATGCGGACAACTGGTTATTCAGCATTCAGGAGGGCGGTGTGCGATTTCGAGGGATTGTGGAGGCTATGTCAGCGAAGGGAAGGGATTGGCACGCGGTCGAAGGGGGGGCGACGACATTGCTGACCTGGACGGAAAACTCCATGCAGGACATGTTGGAGGTCATTTGGGAACTGGAGGAATGGCCGGATCCCCGGCTGGAAGACCTCCTTGATTGGCGCCAAGCAAAATCCCTCATGCAGCGGTGTTATGCGATGTTTTGGGAGGGGCAGAATCTGTACGATGCGATCATGGCGCAGGCTCTTATGATGACATCGCCTGCAACAACGACACCGACGACCGTTTCGTTGACTATACATACATCTGCGGCGGTGACACCGACAACAACGACACCAACAACAACGACAACAACGCCAGCACAAGCGATACCAAGGATACAAGCTACATCAGCAAAGGTGTCGACAGGGGCAGTGGCGGCGATGGTGACAACAAAGACTTCGATAACAACCACAACAACGACGACACATGTGAAACATGCGACAATAACGACAACAAAGACAATACTTACGCCAATGGTGTCAGCAGTGGCAGCAGAGGTGATGATGACAACAATGACACCGACAACATCAACAATGATGATGACATATAAAACAGTAATGACAACAACGACGATACTTCTTCGATTCCCCCCCCTAGTGGTAGGGGGTTTTCCTTTGCATTTCCAGTCTTTTGTTGGCCTTCGGATAGGGGTGGGTTAGCTGTTGACCAATGGTATAAGGGGATTGCTGGCCTGTCGTTCCTGAGTATGATTGCCATGCATTAGAGAGGCTAGCTAGATAGGTTTGTGGTTGATGGTTAAGGAAGACATAAGACTGTGGGCTGTTGGCCCCTACACTAAAAATGAATTGAGATGTGATTTGCGACATATTAGGATTAACATTGCAGCAGGTTAATCCTCCTCTGGTATGGGGGAGCAATCAAAGCCTCTGCACAGATGATAGATATATTCACGAGCGGTGTCTGTTGGGATGGCCACGTGGGTGACGTGGCCTATCTTCATGTTTGCTATGTTTTCATATCATTGTACAGGGACGCTGGACCCGATTTCCAGCAGGTGATGCTCCCCACCAATAGATGGAGCCTTTGTTTCCTCAAAAAAAAGAAAAGAAAAAAAAAAAAGAAAAAAAAAAARAAAGAAAGAAAGAAAGAAAGAAAAGCTACCCCATAAAAGAATTATCCAGGAACCAGTGCTCCAGTTCCTTGACATGTGTGTCACTTGTAGAATTGCCACGTGGCAGTCTGCATAAGCCCTCTACTCTGACGGTTCTCTTATCACCACCGGGATAGAGGGCCTACACAAGGGTTGGAAAAAAAAAAGAGAAAAAAACAAGGAGTTGAGGATTGTCAATTTTTCTCTCAGCAACTGACAGTGGGTAGGTAGAGAAGCCCTAACTGACCCCTAAATTTTCAGTTTCAGGGTTTCTTTCAGGGACGTTGTAAGAAGCATCCCACACCTTTTAAACCACCACTACTTGGTCCAGCTATCGGCCGCGGAAAAAAACAGAGCAGAAACGTTTCTAGTCGGATGAATTTGGGTGCTCCTGTAGTATCCCGTACGTTTCCTAAAATAGCGGCGCGTTAACGGGCAGAACTCGAGGAAGTACTGGTGGTTTAAGCCAAACTTGTCACAAGTCCATAGAGTGGAAACCAAATACACCAACAGCAAAACAAAAGAAGAGAAAAAATGGATGAAAGGGGCCTTATATCCCCAAATGCACTTTTCAGTTCTGGGGGGGTTAACCAGGGGTCTTAGATCCCCAAATGCACTTTTCAGTTCTGGGGGGGTTAATCTGGGGCTGAAAAGTCGGGGTCCCTGTTAACCGCTTATGGGTAGGTAAGGAGTTCTTGGGGATAGGAGCGAAAAGCAAGAAAGGAAACTACTTCCCAAGCTGAATCGCTGACGTGGCCTTTCACCCACTTGCATGGTAAAAAAGTGGACTGTATGCAGGTGATGAAGAGACAAAAAGTGCTGAAGTGGTAAATAAATGGACAGTCCATTTATTTACCACTTCAGCTTTGTCTCTTCATTCCATTTATTTACCACTTCGGCTTTGTCTCTTCATCGCCCGAATTATTGGGCCGCATACGGTCAATGAAGAGACAAAGCCAAAGATACAAGCTCCCAAACAATATTCAGAGTGTAGTTTTAAAGCAATGCCACTGATGGTTGGAGGTGTGGAGGGCTTGTGCGTTTTGTCTTTGAAGTTTGAAGCGGCGGCGCATGAAATATCAAAAGATTTTCCAAGGGG
>BFEA01000161.1:2441719-2481597 GCA_003427395.1 Chara braunii | reverse complement strand
GGGGGTGCGGGGTGTGGGGGCGGGTGTGTGGGCCGGGAGCGGGGGTGGCGGGGTTGGGGCAGGAGCAAGGGTGTTTTGTCGGGGGCGGTGGTTGGGTAGCCCCGCGACGGGGGTTCGGGGGTGAAACCCCTACCCCAGCTTGGGCCCCGGGGATCCCGGCGTGACAACGCTGGTGCTACCTATGACCATGCGGTCCACAATGATTTCGAGGATCGCCTTCGACACTCAAGTGTCAGTTGACACGCCTCTTAAGAGGTCAATCTATTGACGTTACACAATCACGTATGCGATTGTGAGACCTACCCTCTTCTGCACCTTGCACGAGTGAGCGGTAGGCGGGCGTCGACCCTTTGTGGCGGCGGGACCCCCCTGTGGCTCTGACCATGAAAGAAGAGCTTCATCTTCGAAGGCCTGGAAACAGATCCCAGTCGTGGTTAATGAGTGGTGTAATTTTCGATGAAATTTTCACAAAAACTGTCATATTTCCTTCAATTTTTGTTTTTTCTTGTTTTGTTTTTTAAGTTATGTATGTGGTTTAGATTATATCTGTATTCAGTTTCAACACATTTGCACCAGTAAAAAAAAAAAATGGCAAGAACACCAAATTCCATAATTGTTTTGATGAACTCCGAAAGCTACTCCAAATAAGATTTTATAGTGCTATTGATTTTTTTTTTCCTTTTTTTTTTGCCTGTTTGGTTTTCAGATGTTTGTATTATAACCTTAATAGTTTGTTCGTAAGATTTTTAACGACATGGTGTAGTGATACAGCGAAAACCCCCGAATTTTTGGTTTTCCTGACTCTTTCATTAACCATCTCTTAACGGATGAAGGGGTTTGACTTTGACAGTTACCTCTAACCTCAACGTCCAACTACGAAAATCAAAAGGGGCAAAGGTAAGGAAACATTTCCTTTTGCCCTCAATACGAATCTGCTCAATCTTTATGCGCGGTTAAAGTAGACCGCTTAGAATATACAAAGTATAATAATAACGGGGTTATAAGACACAAGGCGATCACTCTCACAATCACCGTATGACCCCCTTCAAAATATACACATGATCACAGACAAAGCCAAATCCGAACTTCAATTTTAAACACGTACCTGCAATCACACCAAAGATTCAACATCGACATACAACGCACTACACGAGGTTAACTTGAACCACTCTCTGCACTCGTGCCCCTTGCCTTATTCATACAAGCCTCAACCTTTGCCAAACTTTTAAAAATAAAACACTCGGTCCTTTTTAAATGACCATTCAATAAAAGCCCGGGTAAAAACCCAAAAAAATAATTCAACCTATAGGGGCTAAGACCTTAGATTAAACAACGAGAATGAGTTAGAGTTTAGTCGAAAACAGATGTGTTATCAAAAGATAACAGAAAATGATCCTCACAGGATCATTATGAACTCAGTCGAGAGTTGAACCAAAATAAACGAAGAGGACCTGTTGCACAACATAGACGAGTATCCAAGTTAAACTTCAAGTGTATGGAGAATAAAACCCCATGTTGCATCCTCCTTCAACTTATTCCAAGACAAAATTCAAACTGCTTTCTATGTGATATGGAAGATCAAGGCAGATTCTGGTAGTATCTCCCCTGTACAAGGTGGATCGCTAAAGTTTTTCCTACCCAAAATAACTTAAGTCCTTAAAACTAGAAAAGTTTCGGCAACAATCCCTCTAGAAAAATTATCGTTCCAGAATCTATATTTAACTAAATGTGAGATCAAAAACGACTTTTGATTTAACAAAGTTAAATTTTGTCTAACTCTCCAATTAAAAAAAAATTGGGTAGCACTTTCCCTAGAAAAGTAGATTTTCCAAATTTACATAAAGTCAGATATGAACTTAAAGAGAAAACTTAAACACTCTTAAGAAAAAATTTAACTAACTATTTAGATTTGTACAACTTTTGGCAACACATCCGCTACCGAAAGTGTCTTTCTAAAATTAATACAAAGTTAAATATAAATTTTAAAATAATTATGTCTTCAAAAAGCCAAATTTTGTAGAACTCTCTGATTTAACAAAGAATTGGGTAGGATCTCCTCTAGAATAGTAAGTTTCCCTCAAATATGAAACTCAAACAATAGTTGAACCTTGCATAGACAAAAATTTAGCAACTCCTTAGACTTGTAAAAATTTGGGTAACATTTTCATTATTGAAATTGTCTTTTCAAATTCATACAAAGCCAAATACGAAAAATAGACTTAACACTGAAATGCAGAAATTGAACTAAGTCTTATGGCTTCAGGCTCCGGCATATGACGAACATCTAAAACAACTACCTATTGAAAAATAACTCATGATAGACTTAGATCAGACTCACAATCAAACAAATGCATGCAAATAGGGTAAGTCTCTCACCAAGATCCCAAATTATTTTCACATACAAGTAGTTGATTAAATACTCATATGCTTAGCTCTTCATTCCAGCTTACATAAGACATTAAGTTAAACTATTCATCTTAGAAACAATAACTGACCATTTGCCATAGTTATACACGAATAGATTGCACAACTACTTGTCTCTTCATTGGGCATGTGACTAGACCATTTATCTTAGAAACAATGCATAGTTATCATCAAAGAGTTTAATAGCCAAATTATATATATATATATCTATTACCTTAATGTTCAAAGTTGACATAGTAATGAACCATTCATTTTAGAAACAATGCTCGGTTAACCCAAGTTATCTTCAGTTTATAACTCTTAATTGTACTCTTTTATTTTGTTATAAGGCTATAGTCAGACCATTCATCTTAGAAACAATGTCTGCCTAACCTTGTTCTCATATAAAGTAAAAATATAAACATAAAAATTTCTCAGAATTAAATATTCATTCTATAGTAAAATTACATTCTAAATTTTAAATTTTCATTCCACCTTAAAAAATGTAATTCCAATTTTAAAATTTTCCGTCTTACTTGATAACTTTCCTTCCAAGAATGGGGTATCCCTTCTTATTTAAACTTCATGCTAAAGATTGAATGAAAGTCTGGATGAGTTCATGAAATATTTTAATTGGACTGTCATTCTAAGTAAGGATTTTCAGTCATAAATACGTTAATCCAATCTAAATTAGAAGATATTTGTTGTAGTCGAATGAAAGTTTAATTAAAACATTTCATAAACTCGTCCAGACTTCTATTCCATATTGAATAGATAGATGTAGTTGGAAGAGAAAGCTCATATTTAGACGAGAACTTATCAAATAAAACTGTAAATTTTAAAATTGGACAAACATTGGAATGATAATTTATAAATATGAAGGATTTTTTTTTTATGGAATGTTTTTTCAACGTCCATTTCTTGCGGAAATTTTTCTATTGATAGAAAGTCTTATTCTCAGTTCTCATTAAGTCTATGTGGCCGCAAACTAAACCATTCATCTTAGAAACATTGCTTAGTCTTTTCACCCGAACCTCGCACAGAAAAAACATCCAAAGAGTTGAGTCATGTATCTTAGAAACTGTGATCAACACTTTCTCTCAGCGCCTCAACAAACAAAATGGAGTAATCTTGGTCATTCATATTAGTAACAATGCATAAAGCCTATTAAGAAACCACCCAGAAATAAACAACGGTCATATCATTCATCCTAGAAACAATGTATGAACCTAAAAGTTCAAGTAAAAAAAAAAACAATAAACAATCAGACCATTCATCTTAGAAACACTGTCTGGTTGTGAAGAAAATAAGTCGAGAAAAAAAACAACCAAGTTATTCATCCTAGAAACAATGTTTGGTCCCTCAGAAAAAAGAGCAACACAAAGCGGTGAGATCATTCCTCTTAGAAATAATGTATGACCCTTCAAGACCTAGTCAAAAGCAAGCAAAACCACCTTCCTCCCACCTTCCCTCAGTTTATCCATCCTTGTCTGAATTCAAACAATAGGAATAGAGGATGATTTTTATGCATGCATTTCCTTTACTTCACTTGGATTAAATCCTGAATAAGAAACAAAAGTCCATAGGCACGCATACATACATAACAAACAAAATAGAGGGTTGTACTTTAATAAGGATACAATGACACACACAAGGATGAGATTTGTTATACCTCACAATTCGTTGCCTCCAGAAATTCGCCCAGGTTCCAAAAGAGTTCCCGCAATTTGTGGTGCGAGCCTCCCACGAAGGTCTTGGCATAGATTATAGGTTTCCAATCCTGTCAGCCGCCTTCCTCTCGTAACCAAAAGACGAGACTCAGAATAAGAAAGGCAGAAGAAGAAGACGTTTTAGTACCTCAGATACAAGAAGGGTGCACTTAGACCCACGTGAGAGGGCCTTGATTCCTTTGATCACATGAGGGCACCGCAATGGTGCCTAATAAAAGCAGTATGATGGCAAAAAATATGACAAGAACCTAGAAAAACAGCACTCTGACTGACCCCTGAGTCATAGCGGTACCCCCCTTACAAAGCCCGATCACGGGTTCAAGTCACACTACTTCGATCTGTGACCGAACTGAAACTACGTAGCCCATAAAAGTTGCATTCGAATACAACACCCTCCCCGTGCGCAATTCTAACACGTACTATAGGAACCCAATATAACAGAAAAACAGTAGTAGTGGAGCAATGATCACAACATACCGCAGATAACCACTAACAACAGCTAACATGAATCTTTGATTGCTCAACAATAACGGTACTAGAATGCACAACGGGACAACACTCAAACAATAACTTGCTGCCCTCGGCAATAACTCAAAACTCTTAACAACAACCTACTGAAGCAGCAGTACTAAGGTGCACGACAAGAAAACCAACAGATGTGCAATACACAGTGGCACAGTGGCAACACACCAAGGGTTCAACAACCGTGCTGGAGGAACACAACGACGCAACACGGTCTCCACTGCAGCTCGGCCACTTTGACCGCAACAACGGTCCCTTCCACATTTGACTGTGGTTGTAGCACAAACTTAATCAAGTCACACCGTCCGCAATAACTTTTGCGACACCACCATGATTCAGGCCACAACTCGCTAAATGTGCAAAATAAAATGGATCTTCCACCAATCCGCTGGAAGATACATTGCCACCTCCTTCTCAATGTCGTATGGCCAAACTGATTCAATGATCAGGATAGACCCTTCCTCAAATGTGGCCACAATCCACACTCCAATAATGGACATGGTGATCAACAGTCCGGCGATGAGGAGTAATCTGATTACGACTAGCAGCATAGTGTTTACTTACGATGACGAGGCAATCCCACTGTCCAGCGTGAAGACGAGGGTTTACCCTACGAGAAGAAGACTGCGACGAATCGCGGTGAATAGCACGGTCACGATGTAAGGACGATCGTCAAGTAAAAAAAGTAAGTCTCTCTCTCTCTCTCTCTCTCTCTCTCTCTCTCTCTCTCTCTCTCTCTCTCTCTCTCTCTCTCTTTCTCTCTCTCAATCAACAACGCTTGCTCATCGACTGACCGGCGCCCTCATTCAATTATTCCCCCGCTCGCGTTTTAACGTATGCAGTTTGCACAGCAGCTCGACCTTCGATCTATCTCACATCGCCAATTCTTGTAGGTAGGTAAGGTCCCCCACGTTCTCCTTTCCATAATGCCCTTGATTAGGGGCTCTGTTCAGGTTCATGCAAATCGTAGCAAAATGAGTTTCGCACCCCCCTCAACGAGTCCCACTGGGATAGAGGCCATGAGCACGGCGCGTGGTAGTCCAGTCACGAGCAACGAGACGATCACCAAACAAGAGGAAACCACCTTGACACCACAAAGGAGCACTATCATTGTCAGCAAGGGCCTAACGTTAACCCGAGCAGCCACACCCTGCTGAAAATGTAAGCGAATCTTCCCCTAAGTTACCGAAAGGTTCATTGTCATCCGCTTCTCCATTATGTTTTTGACTGCACACCGTGCAACCCTTAACTTTTGCGGCATCAAATTGGCCTGCCAGGCTCAAAATCCGGTCCCGCCACTTGATTCGCAGCGTGGTAAAGCCCCCGAAACGCACGTTCTCTCACTTGATACGATTAGGAATCGGACGAGTTATGAATCTTGTCTTTCGGCTTGTCCGTCTCCTCCCTTGACCATCGTTTTCACCATCTTCATGGTTCTCCAGTCTTCATGGTTCGTGCCAACAGACTTATGGTTAATGTTGTCGGACCAAATACCCTTACAAGTGTATTTGGCCATGTTTTTACAGTCGAAAGAGTGATGGCACCAACCACCATAGCAAAGTCGGTCCGAAGTTCAAAGCGCGTGTTTTTTCGTGCGGCACTTTGAGACTATTTCCTCGACCATTGAGGCCGAGGCAAATCAGTGAGAAAATTTGGTTAGTACGTGCGCACATTATTATGAAGTGTGCTATGATGGTCAGAATCGGTAATAATATTCTTTGACTGAAGAGACCGAGGATTCAAGTTGTTATGAAGCCTACACGCCGACCTCGGTGACTGGAAGACACCTAAACCAACCGTGCACAAGGCCATTAGTCGGACTGGGCCCCAACACTGTATTTATAGTTGACCTGCTTTTCTTGTAACCGAAGTAGGAGCTAACTCAATAGGTTTCGGTGCGGATGGAGGATCTGAGGACCCGGGGATCGAATCCATCCGACCCTTGAGCTAGCTCCCTTTTAGTAGAGAGCCCAGCTATAGCCCCACGAGGGTTGTTATTCGATCCCTTGAGCTAGCTCCCTTACCTAGAGGTGAAGATGGGTGGCTATGTCTCTTTAATATGCGTTCTTATCTGCATAGACAACCATGATCCTCACTCTGCGCAACACTGTGGACTGCCTTTAGGTCACTGTCCCCACTGAACACCAAAGAACCAGCTACCTAGAGGAGGTTAGGAGGCAACCACTCTTTGACAATCCACTCATTCTTCATCAGGGCCAGCAGGTGGCTGCCTCCTCATCCCCGGGGGTATTTGGGAGAAGGTGGATGGATTGAGGAGTCTCAACCATTGCAGACCTTTGGCAGGACGAAACCAACTCATGGCAGCCTGAAGAGAAGCTCCGGGTCAGACTAAGACACCGCCTAGGGTGAGAGAGAGGCTACTACTACTTCAAGGAGCCATCCCAGACCAGTGGTTGGCACTGCTCAGCTCCCAGGACCTTGTGGAGGGAGAGTGGTATGTAGACCCACAGGAGCAGGTAGACGGGACAGTCCTCCGGATAACGGATGCCCTGAAGGACAATCTGTGGCTCGCACAGCAGTGGACAGTGGGCCGGCGGGGTAAGGAGGGGGGAATCCTTCAGCTACAAGGGGATATCTAGATAAAACCCAGCCCATCGCTCTCCCTGGTACGAGTCCATACCAGACTCCAAGGAAATGACCCGATACATGAGCTCCTCATGGGGGGACAACTACTGTCAGTTCAGCGGATTGATCCAGTGGGTAGACACTGGTCAATCAAGCATGAACACAAGATCTACATTTTGCAATATTCCTCGAAACTTGAGGACAAGTCCTGGCTAAATCTTTGCCGTTGGCTCAGGCTGCATCAGAGAAACTGAACAGGAACATACTAGTCGCCCAACCGCTTATCAATGCCAATGATCTCACGACGCAGTGGAACCAGCTCCCAACTCTTCCATCACGCAAACTCTCGAGCCTGTTGTGGCTGATCTCCCACTCGGCACCACCTTGTTCCACCTGGCTCTATGAGCGAGGTATGGATCTGGACACCAAGTGCAGTCGCTGTCGTGGCCTTGCAAAGGAGACACTGCACCACCTCCTTTGAAGCTGTCCGGCATCAAGACGTGTATGGGACTGGTGGAGTAGGCACTGGTACTGCTTTGTGGGGGCGGCCTTAGACTGGGCCTTAACTGGACGTCTACCCACATTTTGGTTCAAACGTAGTGGGCGTGGCTACCTGGCACAGGCGATCCATTCCATCATTATCTGGGTCATATGGGAAGACAGAAACAACATCCCCTTCCGACAACAGTGTTCGAATGACACAGCTATCATCCAAAGGATCAAATTCCGGCTCCTCATGGTGATCAGGGTGGATTGGCAGAGACGAGCAAAGGGAGGGGTATCTCCAAGAGGACGACATTGGTTCCTCTTCATATGGGCTCGGGATCACCAGTTAGCTGCGGTCGCACTCGAGGGCAAGCTCCACATCTCCCCCTGGCTGGCAGGCTGAATACTTACGACCCGTCTCCCCCTGTCTCCCCTCTTCTCCCCATCCTTTTTCTCCCCCCCTCCCCCACCTCCTCTCATTCTCTTCTCCTTACTGTCGTAGATGTTTAAGAATCAGGGCACTCGGTTCCAGTGGGTGGTCACTGTAGACCTCATGGGGTCTCGGGTGGGCTGGAGAATGCCAGGGTTCAATTAAGGGAACTTGGTTCCCCCTGGCCATGGTAGACCGGGTGCCCGACTGGTTTTTATAGGTCTGTGTATGGTTTTGGGAGTAGGACTAACCCTTTCAAGTTATTTAGACACATAGTGGTGTAGGTTTACCTGGGTATTAATGGATTCAATCCTGCAGGCAGTGCAGGGTGTGAATGGGGTTTTGGGGAGTTCCCCTGCCTCCTTGTAGGTAGGAATCACTAGCTCATAGTCAGTTACTCATAAGCGAAACCGGCTAAGGCTTCGGGAATAACTCCGGGTTGAATTGTGAGGTCCCCCGCCTGAGTTCATTTTGTTCCCTTTGCAATGAATGATTCGAGTTTCTGGGAAAAAAAAAAGTAAAAAAAGGGACAGGTATGAAGTACCTTCGGCTGGAACTTGAAAAGATACACCTCCCTTAGTTTTTTTTTTTTCTTCATATTTGGTGAGTGAGGCCCTTTCTGCCCACTGGTTCACCTATGCACTGCTGATCAGTCTTTTTGAGGTAACTACAGCTGTCGTGCGCATCGGTCCCGCACGGGGACCCTCCCGGCCGCGTCACGCAGGATTTGGCAGGACTTGTCGCGGAGAGCGTTTGGCGCTCCGACCGAGTGCACCAGTCGTACCTCACGCGAGTCCCTACGACTGGACAGGGTTACGCGAGGCACCGCTTACCTCCACCTGCGGGAGTTGTCACCATCCTTTAGGTGGGCGTATCCCCGCTGAGCTACTGAACCACATGTGAAAGCTTTTCGTATGCAATTGCAGAGGTGGCCCAGTCGAGGGCGTTTCTTATTCGCTGTAGCATAGGTGGTACGCGCGGTCGAACGCCCAAAAATCAAACCCGCACGTGAATCGACGCACTGGGGGGCTGAGGTCCCAAACGCGACTCGACGCCGATCGACTAGGACGCATCCTACATACCACGCGTTACACCACAACACTCACACACATGAAAGACCACAAAACAAATAACACAACGACACAACACCACAACAACACAACAACACTCCTAGTCCCTTCAGTATCCGACCCATAACTCTTTAATGCAAAAATCGGATAAACGTCGCGCCCGAGGCTTAGTAAAAATCGCGCGGACGCAGGGTCAACTCATATCGACTAGCAATGCAAGCATATGCAAGCGGTCGCAATGATGGCGTACCATATAGTACCCATACTCATGCGATCCTCGTTAACTTCGAGGGTCGCGTTCGACACTCAAGTGTCGCCTGATACGCGCCTTGAGGGGTTAGTTTCTTGACGCTAGACAACTGTCAGGCGCGGTTGACGACCACACCCTCTTCTGCACCTTGTGCAGACTGGTTGAGTAGACGGCTCCAAGCTGTCGTGGCGACCATAGATCAAGGGGTTTGTCTTTGACGGCTGCCACGGACTACAACGTCCAACCATACTAATTCTAAAAAGCAAGAGCTAAGAAGGGATCTCTCTTTTCTCTCGAGGCATAACTTATGTAATCATTGTGCGCGACCTCAATGGGTCGTGCAGACATAAGAAATTATGATATAAAAGTTATGAGATAGGAGATGATCACTCTCACAATCACAATGCGACTTCCTTTAAAAGTATATATATAATCATTGACAAAGTCAAGTCTGGATTCAACTCACAAAACATACCTGCAATCACATCAAAGATCCACATCAACAGAGCACACACTACACGGGGTCAAATTCAACCATTCTCTGCGCTCACACCCCTCGCTTTAGCCATACAAACCTCACTCTTTGCGCAACTCTCAAAACAAAATACTCAGCATTTTTTTTAAATGGTCATTCAATTAAAGTCCAAGTAAAAACACAACAAAACAAATCAAACCACAGGGCTAAAGCCTTTAGGTTGAGTAACAAGAGTGGATTAGAGTTGAGCCGGAAACCGACCTGTTATCAAAGGATAACAGAAGGTGATCCTTGTAGGACAACTTGAAGATAGCCAAACCTTGAATCAATATGAATAAAGGTGATCTGCAATGCAACACAGTCCAGTACCCAAACCATGCTTGAGTGATCAAGAAATAATCCTACCTTCCTAACTAACCTCTGGCGTTTATAAAACAATGTAATAAATTCCGACAGCATATCCCCTAAACAGGATGGATTGCCAGATTTCTCCTAGCTGAAAATAATCTAACTCTCCAAACTCTACGAAATTTCGGCAGCGCTTCCCGTAGGAAATGTGCCTTTTCAGAATTTCTATGAGTTGAAAAATAACTAATTCTTTCGGATTTGTAGAAATTTCGGCAGCGCTTCCTGTAGGAACAGGAGGCTGCCAAGATTTATACAAAGTCAAAAACAGAAAGACAAAGCAAAGTTATACTTCTCATTAACTTCTGACACTTGCTTGATAGATATGATTGAAGATAGTTTACACGATCCTCTTTCAGAAGGCGGTATCGTGAGTTATCGTAAACTCTAACTTCAAGTAAGGTGAGTCCTATCTTTATCCCAAGCTCCACCTCCCATCATCCATCTCATCTTCCTATGGCTCCAGCACTTGGCGAGCATCTAAGCAACTAATTTATCGAAAAGACGTCCCAAAGTGAGAGCCCACAAGCATGCATAAACAAACATCTCTCACAATCCCACATCAGTTTCACCCAAGTAGTTCGTTAGATCACTCTGTTCTTCTCCCTGTGTATGTCCCCCTTGCTTATGGCATACGATCAGACAATGCCCTAACTTTGGGGTATGTCCAACCTGCCTGAGTAAACAAGTAAAAGTACGCACAATTGGAATGCCCTAACTTAATGTTACTATGTCCAACACAGTATCGGCTCTAGTCATAAAACATATAACCATATCGCCTCAACCTAAGGGTACGTCCGGCTGACGACGTGAAGCATAAAACTAGACTACCATAGCTTAAGGGTATGTCTAGTCAGCCTTAAACGAAGTTTACGTAGGGCATAGGATTAGACTGCCCCAACTTAGGGGTGTGCCTAACCTACCTAAAACAAGTACGAACGACGAATGGTCAGACTGCCCTAACTTAAGGGTACATCCAACCTACATAACATCAACGACAAGAGCATATCACTAGGCCTCCTAACTTAAGGGTACGTCTAGCTAGCTTGAACAGTTTTAGGTTCATAAGACAATATGACCAGACCGCCTTAACTTGAGGGTACGCCTGATCTGCCTGAACAATCACAAACGACGTATGACTAAGTCGCCCTAACTTAAGGGTACGCTTAGTCTCCGCACTAACAATATAAGAGAACAACTATTGGTATATTAGCACAAACTTTATATTTTTCTCTCTTATTAGGTAGATGATTAGACCTACCCAACATAGGGAGATATCCAATCCTGCCTGGTGTTTAGAAGGGAAGACAAAAACAAATTTATACTAACTCTCTGACTCCTTTATATTATCACGAGCATAAGACTGAACCGCCCTAACTTAAGGGTACGCTCAGCCTGCTCGGGCTACCTTCATTATATTCTTCACTTGGTTTTCTTCGTTTTTTGTTCTTAGACTACCTGATTTACTGACATGCTTTCCCAACTTCGGGTGCCCGGTCTGCCAGATGATATAGATTCGTATAATATATATCAAAATTTTATACTTTGTTTAACCTTTTTGCTCATGGCTTATGACTGAGCTGCCCTAACTTAAGGGTATGTTCAGCCTTATGCCTGTGTCCCCCTCAGAAGAAAACACACACAGAATTGGATCTACGCAACTTAGAATATTCCCAGTTCTGTTTTCAGCAACCCAAAAAAAGAAACACTAGGATTCTGAGCCTTCCCAACTTAGGGTGCTCATCCTCCTGTTTAGAAACCCCCAAAGAAACAGCGACTGGACCGTCCAACTTGGGATAGTAGGCCCAACCCTGAAAGATCATAAAGTCAGCCCAACAAACATAAATAAAAGATGTGTATAAGAGACAGACATAGCACTGAACCCACATAAACTTAGAGAAGCTCAACCTTGGGTTGACCCATTCAAACGCATGAAGGACACATTTCTCCCACCTTCCCCCCATTCCTTTTGCCTGAATTCTCTCAAGGGATTATCTGATCTCTCATATTTACTGGTTCGTTTAACCTTCCACAATGCATATCCTGACGTACATAGCAAGATAGAACATAATAGTCTTTCATAGTTATGTTCAGATACCCAAAGGAGTAAATGTAATTAGGGGAAGGGGTCACACACGTCAGACGAGATTATACCTGAAGTTCCCTACCTCAAGAACCTCGTCTGGGCTTCCGCAGAGCTCCTGCAATCGGTGGGGCGAACCTCCCACAGAGGCCTTGGCGCGGTCCTACGGGTTGGAATCCCGCCTGCCGCCTTCCTCTCGTAGCCTTAGATTAAACTGAGAGTAAGAATGGCAGAAGAAGGTAAGTCAGACTCTCGAGATCCAAGAGGGGGACAACTCAACTCTCAGGAGAGGGCCTTGTTGCCTTCATGCGCCCGAGGGCCCCGCAATGGCAGTCAAAAGCGTAGTAAGATGGCCAAATTGGAGTCAAAATGCAGAGTGACGACTCTGTGACAGACCTCCAAGTCGTGATGGTAACCCCTTTTCAGATACTGATCACCCCCTTATGTCCACTGTGCCTCTCCTCTGACCAAACTGTAGCCACACAACCTAGAAAGGGCGCATTCAAATAGCACACACCCCTGTGCTCTACTTGAAATGCAGGCTGAACACAGCAGACTTCAACACCAACTGCGCAAACATCAACACAGCGATGCATAACGTCGTTTGCAGCAGTCCATAGTGTAATCTCCACATAGTGTGATGAACGCAACAAAGCATAGCAGCAGAGTAATGCGAAATCCTCGCATACTTAGTAAAATGCACAGCAAGTGTGCACGCATTGTAACAAACAGCAACCATGCACTACGAAGACTCAGCGGCCGTGTGCAACAATGCACAAATATACCTCAACATGCGCGGCTCCTCATAAAAGTTATGGAGTGTAGCAGAGCTTTGCGAAATACTAGTGGCGATCTCCTTCGGCTGTGAACGTCTTTCAAACCCACAGTAACAACACCAATTCTGACTTTGGTGTGGACCTCAATCACGGTCTTCCTTCCAAATCTCGAGATATGCTGCACTTATTAATTCTACAACTACCACGGTCATACGGCTGCTTTGTCCTTACTAAGTGAGTGGGGAGCAACCTGCTGACATCAGCTGCAAGCCGAAACTTATGTTGACGTCAACCCTGCAGATCACTGTTTTGACCAGGTTCGTGCCCTTACCACTTCCTCCTCATCTCTTCTTTTTATGGGAGTGCATTCCCCAACACACAACTGCATTCGGTCGTCAATCCGACCAGGTTAGGAACTAAGTTCGTTGGGATAAGGATCCCGAATACAACAAACCACGACCGCCACATGGTTATCAGTAAACCACTGGGCAACAATGGTTGTAGAGGATATCACAACTACTATCACGACCAAGCAACACAGCATGCACAGACACCACATTCGGGGTAGGTGATGAACCACCACGGCCACAAGGAGTACCCAGATCATAACAAACAGTGTCTCCCTCTCATGATGATGTGGTGGTGAAAAGAGAGGCTATCAACAAGGAAGATTTACGGGGGCAACTTACAGTGGACTTTTATAATCCCCGCTCCACTACTCGCTCGTGCAAAAAGTGAAAATGAACCTTTCCCTAGAACGAGGACACATGTATCGCCATATTTTGCTTTACCGTCGATGGGCATGTCAGTGCGTAGTTTGAGGATGCCGAAATGCGGACAGATGCGCTACTCCCAAGGTAAGTGCAATCTCTCTCTCTCTCTCTCTCTCTCTCTCTCTCTCTCTCTCTCTCTCTCTCTCTCTTAGCATAATGAAGAGTGTTTTCCCACGCACCTGACCGTCTACGCGATTTGGTACGAGGCTCGTAGCTAAACACAACAATCGGAGGGACTGATGGTCACGATCCCGATCATGATCACAGGCTTGGCATGTTGCTCACAAAAAGCGCAAAATGAGAATGAATCTTCCGCCAAAATACGAAAACATTCACCCCTAGATTCCTCTGCTCAGTGTGCATGTTTTCTACACGCATGGAAGGTATGTTCAATTTTTGACGTACAGAAGCCTTAGGGCGACTACGAGCATATGAGAGTGACTACGTGCGGGCTAAAGCATAATGGTGGTGTGTGCATTTATGATGATAATGTGCGCAGCCACGACCACGTTGCCCTGCTCGTTAAAATATACAAAAAGAGAATGGATTTCCCGCTAAGATGCGGGAAGATACACTGCCATTTACAACAAACCCGATCACTGTCGGGATCGAAGCTGCTATTGTCCCGCTGCTGCGCCCACCAGGTGCGCACGTCGTGCCCCGTCGTCGTTACTCCTTTCAAGTTTCTTCCTTGTTTACTCCACCTTCGACCTCACCCCACACTACTCCTTCTCTTGTCTTCTCTCATCTCGCTCACTGCCCACGCTTCCACGACTGTCGACTTCGAATGCATCTAGTCCATCATCCCGCTTAGGTAAGAGTCCTACTAACCGCCTCCTCCTTATTACCCCTTTCCCACATACTTTACTCCCTTTTCACCTCTCCCGACCTCGACTCTCGCACGCGCCTCCTTCGACAGGATGAACACCGCACCGTTCAACAGGTAAGTCTCCAACCCCATTCCTGGCCTCACGACACTTTCATCGATAGAGTGAGTAAAATCAGAATGTATCTTCCGCTAGAACGCGGAAAGATACATCGACTAGAATCGGATAGTTTAGGCCCCGTCGACCACACGTATCCCTTGGCTAGTTAAGTACCCATTTCTCAACCTCGTGCCTACTTCGCCCCTTCGCCCCTCTGTTTTTAGCTAACACACCTCTTCAAGTTCTCCCAACAATGAACACGTGAAAACAAGAATGTATATCCGGCCAAGGCATGGGTAGATACATTCTGATGGGGGCGATAGGCGATGACAACAAGAGGACGAGTATGAGCCGCGTGCAGATAACAGGCAAGACGATCGAAGAGCAGAATCAACTTAGCAGAATGACGATGAAGATCGAGGTTATGGAAACAATACCGCGACGAGGGACTTCTCGACAGTGGCGATTAAATATCACGTTAGCACTGATCATGATGGTGGGCATGAGGAGGCTTTAACGATATCATCGACAAAAATGTACAAAAATAAAAAAAATAAAAATGAATCTTCCCCTAATACACGGGAAAATCCATTGTGTATCTATACCACGGAAATTTTTACTCCTGGGCGCAGCTCCTTCTGGCCATATCGGTCGGACCGCTGCACTAAGTCAAAATCTGCCACGTTCACTGGACTCGCAGTGCCTTGAAACCCCCACCTTGCCTCTTACCTCGCTCGATTCTGTGAAGGAACGAGCGAGATACACACTTTTAACTCTCACTCTTCATTTTCTCTCCCGACTCCTCCGCGCGGCCATTTCTTCTACTAACTCTTAATTTACTAATCTATTGATCAAACTAACCCTGCCAATCAGTTCGCCCGGGGTTAGAACCCCAAACTAGCCTTTTAGTTTACAAAAAACGGTCACAAAACGACCGTACTGTCACAACTTCTACCTTCGTCTTCTTCCCTCCGCCATCTTCATCTCTTTCACTACGAAATGTACCGGGCACGAATTTGCGCCCAGGTTCATTCTTTCCTATCTCCCCTTTCGTTGATGCCCCTATCTCCCTTCCAAGCTCAGCGTTGCCTCCTTTCTTTTACCGCAGCGCCTTCCCGTTCATTAGTCCTTCCGCCTCATAGTGATGTGTCCTACTGCTGCCTTCGCATCCCGTCTCCCTTAACTACTGTCCGGGCATCTGGCCTCAACGGTATCACAGCACCTAGCGCAGCCCGCCCTGGTCATCATACTAAGAACTTTTCATTGCTACCTCTGAGTCCGACGAACGATTCAGGCAGTGGTGTCGTTGTGAGCCCTCCCTTGGTGCCTTCGGCGCTGTTCTGCGCCAACCTACACACTAGCCCAACACCTGCGGGCGGTAATTGATTCAGACAGCAAGGCGGTGGCCATGTACTTCGAAATTCCCTAGGGCATGTGTAACGATTCACCTGTTGAAATAATCAGCCCCGACAATGGACGATATTTGCAGCGCCGGGCCTACATAAGGGAACTCCCGGTGCAGATCTTCGTGGTAGTAGCGAATATCCTTATGAGAACTCTGAAGCCCGAAATGGAGGAGGGGTTCCCCGCGATCCACAACCTGCCGCGGTACCATTGAGGGGCTTGCCACAGTGCCCTGGGCATAGTCCACCAACTCGCGGGGCTCAACGGGCACGCTCACACTCAAACCTCTCTCGGCAAACCGCGGATGGTGGTGCCCTTGCAGTCTGCGGAAATGCCCACGCCATTCAGTTTTCTTCCACCTCGTGGGCTAATCACCCACCTGCTTGCACGCATGTTGAGCTCCTCGGTCCGCGGTTTCGACAATTCATGGGTGTATCAATTGAACCACGCCCCGCTCGCCACGCCCCAGAAATGGAACCGACAACTAAAAATAACTAAAGAGAAATAAAAATAACGGTAAAAGTAAAAATACGAACGTTGAAAACCGGTGCTTTGGGGAAAAGAGACCGTCCGCTCTTAGTCATGCCGACCGGGACTTCGGATGGGTCGACAATAAAACCAAGGGGGATAGCCCCGCCGACCCTCAACCCCTCGGCATCTTCAGCCGCTCTGATGTTCCATCGCCGCCGGTCGCCGCCCTCGATCCCTGTACCGTCGCTTTGAAAGTCCAATGCCATTACCAATAGTGCTAGTACCCAAGGCTGAGATGAACCACTGCAAAATTCAGTATAAGTTATTACTGCACGACACTCGGGTCTACCAAAATACCTCAAGGCTAGTCCTTTCCTTACGGACCAACTCACAACTGCCGACTTATGACGCCCGCTACTCATAGGGCCTCGTTCCGTCCGCGACTGTCAACCTCCCGCATCTACCGCGCGGAGGTCACAGCTTGTGTTCTATTTTCTCTCGTATGCTTCAATCACCGCCTAATTATAACATTATTGTCTTATGATATCTTCCGTATGAACGCACAGGCACCATGGTCACCTCACATAGAAAAAATCCTTCCTAGTTTTAATCAAAGCAAAAAAGAAAATTAAAAATTTGCCGGCGGAAACGCCGATTCCATAGCATCGAGAATAAAAATTATTATGAGCGCCTCAAAACCGCGCACCCATACACTCTCTACTTCTAGTCAAATATTTAGTCAGCATGAACAAAACGCAACTGCGACTCGCTCAGTGTACTTAAATTTCAAAAAAAACTTATTTTCTGTCACTTGCCAAAACCAGGGCGGATACCCTTGTAAGGGTATCCGCGCCGACAGTTTACCGGACCTTATTAAGCGGTGTCCCCGTCGCTTCGAATAATCAAAAGCTATCAAGACATTCATAACTCCAAATGGTGACGAGAAAATATCCAATCCGATCGGCCAACTTGACTCCGTTTGAGGATCTTATCAAATGACCCTCGGTCACAACTAACAACTGTCAGGGCTTCAACGTGGGTCTCTTGTGACCAGGCCTTGGATATCGGGATAGTTGATCCGTACTACAGTGTTAAGCTTGTTCCAAGTAGTTATTGATAATCCTCTCCCTTTGTCCTAGACATCGGTTGGCTCATCGTTGGGTGTCATGTTTAGTCGTCCTGCATGCAGGGGCATAACCTAGGACGAGGGCCCTAACCGAGACCTTTTGAGGCTCTCGCATTTGTCACAAAATATTCACAAAAATATATACAGCTTTGTCACAAAATATTCACAAAAATATATATAGCTTTATCACAGATCTCTCCGGCAGTCTAGTACAGAAAATCCAGGTCTCCATCCTGGCCCACCATAGTCTGGTTGATCGAGCCAGATCTACGGCCCACCGCGTTGTTATATTAGCGGCAGTGCCCTCGTTGGTTGCGCATTGATAGGCAATTTTTCTTGATAAACACTTTATCAGGACTCTCAAAAAAATACGACAGACTCGACTCTTACCCCTCCGACATCCCGCGGGAAGAAGACTCTCTGAGGCGCCCACACCCCTCAAGCCTTATCCTTTGGTGAATCGCGGTTCCGCTGCCAGGTTGTGCCGGTCAGCAGCGAACAGTAGGGGTTGCGCCCTAGTGATGCTAGATTAACCCCTAGCTGGATCTCTCATATATGTCTTAAGACTAGCATCATAGTGACTGAACGGTGTGTCGCAATAATTCAGGCCTACTGCGGGACTACACAGAGGTCTGTTTTCACTCAAAAGGCATTCACCAGTTCTCTATGGGACGACATAGAGAGCATTGCATCCTCTCCAAAATCCATAAAATTTCACCGTCAGATTCATAGGACCGTGGGCTCCCACTTAATCAGAGTAAAGCAGACCACACATCTTAAAGACATCTCTCAAAATTTCACCAATTTGCGACCTTCCAAAATTTCACCAATGAATAATAATTTATCTTGGTCTTTCTCGTCAGACTTTATCATCTAACTTGCTTTCCATGCCATTTCAAATCATTTAACCACCTTCCACCTTTGAAGGGGACTCTCACATAAAATCTCACAATTACCTCCCACATGGAGGGGGGTCAACCATGAAACACTCATTACTGAGAGACCAACTTATGAATCATTTCCACAACTGAACAAATAACACTCGGCATGGACAAGCATTTACGTCTCAAAAGACTCATAAATCTCTTAGGATTCTCACACATTCTCACAAAACGAATTGCACTCCCCTTACTCATACTCGAGTCTATTGTCTGCCCGTAGGCAGATTGCGAGAGTATATCGGAGAGTAGAGAGTTTACACATTTCACATTTACAAAACGTATGAGATGCATCTTGTACACCTCTCACATACAGAAAAATCATCATACATCAGGATAAATCCACACACGTGAGAGTGATAGTGATCGTCAGACAACGAGGTAGTCTCAAGTATTTATTACGTATAGAGTTAGGATATCTCAACTCAAAAGGAACCAAAATAGCCTCAAGGCCACGCACCTACTCAAAGTTGACCAACCTCAACTAGAAGATGAGCAGGATAATCCCTGCCTTAGAGTCAATCTGTCTTATTAGTTCCTTACCGGACCTTATTACTAAACTCTCATTCGCTCTTTAAAATTTTATCTCCTTTAATGGTCCTGATCATGCAATAATAATAATAATAATAATAATAATAATAATAATAATAATAATAATAATAATAATATATATTTTGTAATGCTATATATCATGATGAAGAAGTAATAATCATGAATAAATAATGATACCATGATCAAGTTAAATTTTTCAGCCATGAAGATTTTCAAATGCCACAGTATTAAAACATTATATTATATTTCCCGAAGCTTTGGCGTAAATATATTATGTCGAGGGGCAGTGTAATCCATTCTCAAAGGGATAGCATCTTATTCCTGAGCCCCGCTCAAGGATCAAACCTCACTGCATCTCCCTCCGATTTCAGCACTTGCACCTTGCAGACCCTTGCTGATAAAGTAGACAACCTCACCATACATACTCCGGGATGATATGTCCCTTCGCATGCAGATGAACCCACTTGACGCAAAAATAGTTGGGGATTCACCCCCTACCTCTCTGTGGCAGGCAGTAGCCGCCTCCGTTAAAGGTCATGATCAAACACGGTTCAAACACTTTCCTCCTATTCGGTAGTAATGTAGTCATTTTACCACAAGGGATTTAATGACAACACCCCACTATGGTCCAGGAACATAGTTCCGGCGTGGGTCCCACTACCACCTTCAAGACTAGATTATAACTTTTTCAAAACCATATTTCAGGGAAATAATAACATAGGGTTGCAACTTTCTTTAGGGTAGACTTTACACATGGACCATTTTCTCGTGAAATTTAATTTCCTAAGGAACTGATCACTCTATTCACCTCCGAATCCGCATCGAACGTGGATTCTATGTAATATTTCTAACCCCTTTTAAAAGATCAACTCATGCATATAGATTCAAAAACAGAGTAGATATGAATGAATAATTCAGATAAACACAGATCCAAAGGGGTATATATATGTAGAAATAAATTTAGACAGATGACTCTTGCAGCTAGTCATAGATGAATAAGACTCAGATAACTAACGTCAAGCACATAGTCTTATATGAGTCGACATTTAAATATGCTTACTTAGATGAAATTTTTAATGCAGATGGATAAATTTCATAGATAGACTTAAAAGTTTAATATAAAAAAAGATAAACTCAAATGCTTAAATAGATAGCATGTTTTATGACTTTTCCTCACGAGAGTCCTTAGGTAAAAAGAAAATACCTCTTCCTTACCCAAGTCATTTCCTATCGCTAGCGTACTGTGATACTGCCATGACAACTTAGGCAGCTCATCGACTATGTTAAAGTACCAAAGATCCTTGCTTGGGTAACCGAATATGCAGAGTCGGATTAAATGTAAACGACGATCAATCTATGACATTAGATACGCAGAGCATCATCCATATTACTCTATGGTACCTTGATCCACAAATTTATAACTGCAGTTGCCACTACTAGGGGTCAAGATACACAGGCGTCCCTACCTTGTACCGCCTTTCAATAATGTAATCTCATCAGAACCATCAACACACTAGTCATCACTCACTTATTCATCGCCAATAACAAGGATTGTCGTTTTGCCTGGATCATCAGCCTGCACTTAACCTGGGTTCGTTCTCTTAAGGACCCCGGTAGGCAGCCGAGATCCCTGACAACAACGCCACCTATCGTGCGCATCGGTCCCGCACGGGGACCCTCCCGACCGCGTCACGCAAGATTTGGCAGGACTTGTCGCGGAGAGCGTTTGCCGCTCCGGCCGAGTCCGCCAGCCGTACCTCTCGCGAGTCCCTACGACAGGACAGGGTTACGAGAGGCACCGCTTACCTCAACCTGCGGGAGATGTCACCATCCTTTAGGTGGGCGTATCCCCGCCGAGCTACTGAACCACATGCGAAAGTTTTTCGTATGCAATTGCAGAGGTGGCCCAGCCGTGGGCGTTTCTCGTTCGCTGTAGCATAGTTGGTACGCGCGGTCGAACGCCCAAAAATCGAACCCGCATGAGAATCGACGCACTGGGGGGATGAGGTCCCAAACGGGACTCGACGCCGGTCGACTAGGACGCATCCTACATACCACGCGTTACACCACAATACTCACACATATGGAAGGCCACAAAACAAATAACACAACGACACAACACCACAACACCACAACATCACAACAACACAACAACACTCCTAGTCCCTTCAGTATCCGACCTATAACTCTCTGATGCAAAAATTGGACAGACGTCGCGTGCGAGGCTTAGTAAAAATCGCGCGGACGCAGGGTCAACTCATATCGACTCGCAATGCAAGCGTATGCAAGCGGTCGCAATGATGGCGTACCATATAGTACTCATACTCATGCGATCCTCGTTAATTTTGAGGGTCGCGTTCGACACTCAAGTGTCGCCTGATACGCGCCTTGAGAGGTTAGTTTCTTGACGCTAGACAACCGTCAGGTGCGGTTGACGACCACACCCTCTTCTGCACCTAGTGAAGAGGAGTTGAGTAGACGGCTCCAAGCTGTCGTGGCGGCCATAGATCAAGGGGTTTGCCTTTGACGGCTGCCACGGACTACAACGTCCAGCCATACTAATTCTAAAAAGCAAGAGCTAAGAAGGGATCTCTCTTTTCTCTCGAGGCATAACTTATGTAATCATTGTGCGCGACCTCAATGGGTCGTGCAGACATAAGAAATTATGATATAAAAGTTATGAGATAGGAGATGATCACTCTCACAATCACAATGCGACTTCCTTTAAAAGTATATATATAATCATTGACAAAGTCAAGTCTGGATTCAACTCACAAAACATACCTGCAATCACATCAAAGATCCACATCAACAGAGCACACACTACACGGGGTCAAATTCAACCATTCTCTGCGCTCACACCCCTCGCTTTAGCCATACAAACCTCACTCTTTGCGCAACTCTCAAAACAAAATACTCAGCATTTTTTTTAAATGGTCATTCAATTAAAGTCCAAGTAAAAACACAACAAAACAAATCAAACCACAGGGCTAAAGCCTTTAGGTTGAGTAACAAGAGTGGATTAGAGTTGAGCCGGAAACCGACCTGTTATCAAAGGATAACAGAAGGTGATCCTTGTAGGACAACTTGAAGATAGCCAAACCTTGAATCAATATGAATAAAGGTGATCTGCAATGCAACACAGTCCAGTACCCAAACCATGCTTGAGTGATCAAGAAATAATCCTACCTTCCTAACTAACCTCTGGCGTTTATAAAACAATGTAATAAATTCCGACAGCATATCCCCTAAACAGGATGGATTGCCAGATTTCTCCTAGCTGAAAATAATCTAACTCTCCAAACTCTACGAAATTTCGGCAGCGCTTCCCGTAGGAAATGTGCCTTTTCAGAATTTCTATGAGTTGAAAAATAACTAATTCTTTCGGATTTGTAGAAATTTCGGCAGCGCTTCCTGTAGGAACAGGAGGCTGCCAAGATTTATGCAAAGCTGAAAACAGAAAGATAAAGCAAAGCTATACTTGGGAATAACATCTGACACGTGCTTGATAAATATGATTGAAGATAGTTTACACGATCCCCTTTCAGAAGGCGGTATCGTGAGCTATCGTAAACTCTAACTTCAAGTAAGGTGAGTCCTATCTTTATCCCAAGCTCCACCTCCCATCATCCATCTCATCTTCCTATGGCTCCAGCACTTGGCGAGCATCTAAGCAACTAATTTATCGAAAAGACGTCCCAAAGTGAGAGCCCACAAGCATGCATAAACAAACATCTCTCACAATCCCACATCAGTTTCACCCAAGTAGTTCGTTAGATCACTCTGTTCTTCTCCCTGTGTATGTCCCCCTTGCTTATGGCATACGATCAGACAATGCCCTAACTTTGGGGTATGTCCAACCTGCCTGAGTAAACAAGTAAAAGTACGCACAATTGGAATGCCCTAACTTAATGTTACTATGTCCAACACAGTATCGGCTCTAGTCATAAAACATATAACCATATCGCCTCAACCTAAGGGTACGTCCGGCTGACGACGTGAAGCATAAAACTAGACTACCATAGCTTAAGGGTATGTCTAGTCAGCCTTAAACGAAGTTTACGTAGGGCATAGGATTAGACTGCCCCAACTTAGGGGTGTGCCTAACCTACCTAAAACAAGTACGAACGACGAATGGTCAGACTGCCCTAACTTAAGGGTACATCCAACCTACATAACATCAACGACAAGAGCATATCACTAGGCCTCCTAACTTAAGGGTACGTCTAGCTAGCTTGAACAGTTTTAGGTTCATAAGACAATATGACCAGACCGCCTTAACTTGAGGGTACGCCTGATCTGCCTGAACAATCACAAACGACGTATGACTAAGTCGCCCTAACTTAAGGGTACGCTTAGTCTCCGCACTAACAATATAAGAGAACAACTATTGGTATATTAGCACAAACTTTATATTTTTCTCTCTTATTAGGTAGATGATTAGACCTACCCAACATAGGGAGATATCCAATCCTGCCTGGTGTTTAGAAGGGAAGACAAAAACAAATTTATACTAACTCTCTGACTCCTTTATATTATCACGAGCATAAGACTGAACCGCCCTAACTTAAGGGTACGCTCAGCCTGCTCGGGCTACCTTCATTATATTCTTCACTTGGTTTTCTTCGTTTTTTGTTCTTAGACTACCTGATTTACTGACATGCTTTCCCAACTTCGGGTGCCCGGTCTGCCAGATGATATAGATTCGTATAATATATATCAAAATTTTATACTTTGTTTAACCTTTTTGCTCATGGCTTATGACTGAGCTGCCCTAACTTAAGGGTATGTTCAGCCTTATGCCTGTGTCCCCCTCAGAAGAAAACACACACAGAATTGGATCTACGCAACTTAGAATATTCCCAGTTCTGTTTTCAGCAACCCAAAAAAAGAAACACTAGGATTCTGAGCCTTCCCAACTTAGGGTGCTCATCCTCCTGTTTAGAAACCCCCAAAGAAACAGCGACTGGACCGTCCAACTTGGGATAGTAGGCCCAACCCTGAAAGATCATAAAGTCAGCCCAACAAACATAAATAAAACATAGCACTGAACCCACATCAACTTAGAGGAGCTCAGCCTTGGGTTGACCCAGTCAAACACATGTAGGACATCTTTCTCCCACCTTCCCCCTATTCCTTTTGCCTGAATTCTCTCAAGGGATTATCTGATCTCTCATATTTACCGGTTCGTTTAACCTTTCACAATGCATATCTTGACGTACATAGCAAGATATAACATAATAGCATTTCATAGTTGTGTTCAAATACCAAATGAGTAAATATAGTTAGGGGAAGGGGTCACACACGTCAGACGAGATTATACCTGAAGTTCCCTGCCTTTAGAACCTCGCCTGGGCTTCGGCAGAGCTCCCGCAATCAGTGGGACGAACCTCCCAAAGAGGCCTTGGCGCGGTCCTACGGGTTGCAATCCCGCCTGCCGCCTTCCTCTCGTAGCCTTAGATTAGACTGAGAGTAAGAAGGGCAGAAGTAGGTAAGTCAGACTCTCGAGATCCAAGAGGGGGACAACTCAACTCTCAGGAGAGGGCCTTGTTGCCTTCATGCGCCCGAGGGCCCCGCAATGGCAGCCAAAGGCGTAGTAAGATGCCCAAATTGGAGTCAAAATGCAGAGTGACGACCCTGTGACAGACCTCCACGTCGTGATGGTAACCCCTTTTTAGATACTGATCACCCCCTTATGTCCACTGTGCCTCTCCTCTGACCAAACTGTAGCCACACAGCCTAGAAAGGGTGCGTTCAAATATCACACACCCCTGTGCTCTACTTGAAATGCAGGCTGAACACAGCAGACTTCAACACCAACTGCGCAAACAGCAACACAGTGATGCATAACATCGTTTGCAACAGTCCATAGTGTAATCTCCACATAGTGTGATGAACGCAACAAAGCATAGCAGCAGAGTAATGCGAAAACAAGTGCGCACACATCGTAACAAACAACAACCATGCACTACGTGTGCAGCAATGCACCGATATACCTCAACATGCGCGGCTCCTCATAAAAGTTATGGAGTGTAGCAGAGCTTCGAGAAATACTATCATGCACTATAGTGGCGATCTCCTTCGGCCGTAAACGCCTTTCAAACCCACAGTAACAACACCAATTCTGACTTTGGTGTGGACCTCAATCACGGTCTTCCTTCCAAATCCCGAGATATGTTGCACTTATTAACTCTACAACTACCACGGTCATACGGCTGCTTTGTCCCAACTAAGTGAGTGGGGAGCAACCTACTGACATCAGCTGCAAGCCGAAACTTATGTTGACGTCAACCCTGGAGATCACTATTTTGATCAGGTTCGTGCCCTTACCACTTCCTCCTCATCTCTTCTTTTTCTGGGAGTGCATTCCCCAACACACAACTGCATTCGGTCGTCAACCTGACCAGGTTAGGAACTCAGTTCGTCGGGATAAGGATCCCGAATGCAACAAACCACTACCGCCGCATGATTATCAGTAAACCACTGGGCAACAATGGTTGTAGAGGATATCACAACTACTATCACGACCAAGCAACACAACATGCACGGACACCACATTCGGGGCTAAGTGATGAACCACGACGGTCACAAGGAGAAGCCAGATCATAACGAACAGTGCCTCCCTCTCATGATGATCTGGTGGTGAAAAGAGAGGCTATCAACAAGGAAGATTTACGGGGGCAACTTACAGTGGATTTTAATAATCCCCGCTCCACTACTCGCTCGTGCAAAAAGTGAAAATGAACCTTTTACTAAAACGCGGACACATGCATCGCCATATTTTGCTTTACCGTCTGATGGGCATGTCAGTGTGTAGTCTGAGGATGCCGAAATGCGGACAGATGCGCTACTCCCAAGGTAAGTGCAATCTCTCTTTCTCTCTCTCTCTCTCTTAGCATAGTGAAGATTGTTTTCCCACGCACCTGACCGCCTACGCGATTTGGTACGCGGCTCGTAGCTAAACACAACAATCGGAGGGACAGATGGTCACGATCCCGATCATGATCACGGGTTTGGCATGCTGCTCACAAAAAAACGCAAAATGAGAATGAATCTTCCGCCAAAATACGGAAACATTCACCACCAGATTCCTCTGCTCGGTGTGCATGTTTTCTACACGCATGGAAGGTATGTTCAATTTTTGACGTACAGAAGGGCGGCTACGAGCATATGAGAGTGACTACGTACGGGCTAAAGCATAATGGTGGTGTGTGCATTTATGATGATAATGTGCGCAGCCACGACCACGCTGCCCTGCTCGTTAAAATACACAAAAAGAGAATGGATTTCCCGCTACGATGCGAGAAGATACACTGCCATTTACAACAAACCCGATCACGGTCGAGATCGAAGCTGCTATTGCCTCGCTGCTGCGGCCACCAGGTGCGCATGTCGTGCCCCTTCGTCGTTACTCCTTTCAAGTTTCTTCCTTGTTTACTCCACCTCGACCTCACCCCACACTACTCCTCTTCTCTTTTCTCATCTCGCTCACTGCCCACGCTTCCACGACTGTCGACTTCAAGTGCATCTTGTCCATCATCCCGCTTGGGTAAGAGTCCTGCTAACCGCCTCCTCCTGATTACCCCTTTCCCACATACTTTACTCCCTTTTCACCTCTCCCGACCTCGACTCTCACACGCGCCTCCTTCGACAGGATGAACAACGCACCGTTCAACAGGTAAGTCTCCAACCCCATTGCTAGCCTCACGACACTTTCATCGATAGAATGAGTAAAATCGGAATGTATCCTCCGCTAGAACGCGGAAAGATACATCGACTAGAATTAGATACTTCAGGCCCCGTTGACCACACGTATCCCTTGCCTAGTTAAGTACCCATTTCTCTGCCTCGTGCCTACTTCGCCCCTTCGTCCCTCCCTTTTTAGCTAACGCACCTCTTCAAGTTCTCCCAGCACATAATACCTGAAAACAAGAATGTATCTCCTTCCAAGGCATGGGTAGATACATTCTGATGGGGGCCATAGACGATGACAACAAGAGAACGACTATGAGCCGCGTGCAGATAACAGGCAAGACGATCGAAGAGCAGGATCAACTTAGCAGAATGACGATGAAGATCGAGGTTATGGAAACAACAGCGCGACGAGGGACTTCTTGGCGGTGGTGATTAAATATCACGTTAGCATTGATCATGATGGTGGGCATGAGGAGGCTTTACCGATATCATCGACAAAAATGTACAAAAATAAAAAATAAAAAAATTTGAATCTTCCCCTAATACACGGGAAAATCCATTGTGTATCTATACCACAAAAACTTTTACTCCTGGGCGCAGCTCCTTCTGGCCATCTCGGTCGGACCGCTGCACTAAGTCAAAATCTGCCACGTTCACTTGACTCGCAGTGCCTTGAAACCCCCACCTTGCCTCGTACCTCACTCGATTCTGTGAAGGAACGAGCGAGATACACACTTTTAACTCTCACTCTTCCTTTTCTCTCTTGAAACTCTCACTCTTCCTTTTCTCTCCTAACTCCTCCGCGCGGCCATTTCTTCTACTAACTCTTAATATACTAATCTATTGATCAAACTAACCCTGCCAATCAGTTCGCCTGGGGTTAAAACCCCAAACTAACGTTTTAGTTTACAAAAAACGGTCATAAAACGACCGTACTGTCAAAACTTCTACCTTCGTCTTCTTCCCTCCGCCATCTTCATCTCTTTCACTACCGAATGTACCGGGCGCGAATTTGCGCCTAGGTTCATTCTTTCCTATCTCCCCTTTCGTTGATGCCCGTCTCCCTTCCAAGCTCATCGCTGTCTCCTTTCTTTTACCGCAGCGCCTTCCCGTTCACCAGTCCTTCCGCCTCATAGTGATGTGTTCTACTGCTGCCTTCGCATCCTGTCTCCCTTAACTACTGTCCGGGCATCTGGCCTCAACGGTATCATAGCGCCCTGCGCAGCCTGCCCTGGCCATCGTACTAAGAACTTTTCATTGCTACCTCTGATTCCGACGAACGATTCAGGCAGTGGTGTCGCTGTGAGCCCTCCCTTCGGTGCCTTTGGCCTTGTTCTGTGCCAACCTACACACTAGCCCAACACCCGCGGGCGGTAATTGATTCAGACAGCAGGGTGGTGGTCATGTACTCCGAAATCCCCTAGGGCGTGTGTAACGATTCACCTGTTGAAATAATCAGCCTCGACAATGGACGATATTTGCAGCGCCGGGCCTACATAAGGCGACTCCCGGTGCAAATCTCCGTGGTAGTAGCGAATATCCTTATGAGAACTCTGAAGCCCGAAATGGAGAATGGGTTCCCCGCTATCCACAGCCTGCCGCGGTACCATTGAGCGCCTTGCCACAGTGCCATGGGCATAGTCCACCAACTCGCAGGTCTCAAGGGGCACGCTCACACTCAAACCTCTCTCGGCAAACCGCAGATGGTGGTGCCCCTGCAGTCTGCGGAAATGCCCACGCCATTAAGTTTTCTTCCACCTCGTGGGCTAATCACCCACCTGCTTGCACGCACGTTGAGCTCCTCGGTCCGCAGTTTCGACAATTCATGGGCGTATCAATTGAACCACGTCCCGCTCGCCACGCCCCAGAAACGGAACCGACAACTAAAAATAACTAAAGAGAAATAAAAATAACGGTAAAAGTAAAAATACGAACGTCGGAAACCGGTGCTTTGGAGAAAAGAGACCGTCGGTACCGCTCTTAGTCATGCCGACCGGGCCTACGGATGGGCTGGCAATAAAACCAAAGGGGATAGCCCCGCCGACCCTCAACCCCCCCGGCATCTTCAGCCGCTCTGATGTTCCACCGCCGCCGGTCGCCGCCCTCGATCCCAGTACCGTCGCTTTGAAAGTCCAATGCCATTACCAAAAGGCTAGTACCCAAGGCTGAGATGGACCACTGCAAAATTCAGTATAAGTTATTACCGCACGACACGCGGGCCTACCAAAATACCTCAAGGCTTGTCCTTCCCCTCCGGACCAACTCACAACTGTCAACTTATGACGCCCGCTACTCATAGGTCCTGGTTCCGTCCGCGACTGTCAACCTTCCGCATCTACCGCGCGGAGGCCACAACTTGTGTTTTATTTTCTCTCGTATGCTCCAATCACCGCCTGATTACAACATTATTGTCTGATGATATCTTCCGTACGAACGCACAGGCACCATGGTGACCTCACATAGAAAAAACCCTTCCTAGTTTTAATCAAAGCCAAAATTTTGCCGGCAGAAACGCCGACTCTATAGCATCGAGAATAAAAATTATCACGCGCGCCTCAAAACCGCGCACCCATACACTCTCTACTTCTACTCAACTATCTAGTCAGCATGAACAAAACGCAACTGCGATTCGCGCAGTGTACTTAAATTTCAAACAAAACTTATTTTCTGTCACTTGCCAAAACCAGGGCGGATACCCTTGTAAGGGTATCCGCGCCGACACCGCCACATCAAAATTTCGAGTTTCGAGTTGCAATGAATTTCAGTTTGGAGGAGGGTGAAAAAAGCGCTACTTAGCGCCCGTGCCGTGGCAGGCTTGCGACGACGAGGGAGGTGACCAACGACCATCACCTAGGGTTACTGGAGGTGAGGCGGGCATGACTACTCGCCGAAAAGAGACGGGTACACAAAAAAAGAAAGGAAAAGCCATAACAGGGACACAGGAGCAAGTGGAAGAATCAGACCAGGATTAGCAGAAAGCGGCCGCGAGGACTCGTGAAAGAAGAAGGACGACTGAGGGAGATGGCGAAGGTACTGATGCAGTGAGGGACCCACAAACAGTGAGAAACCACCGAAGCCAAGCGAGTGAAGATTACGACGGTCAGAGGAAAAGCGCAAGAACAAGAGGAAGGAAGTTGGAGAGAGGAATACCAAACAAGGAATACAGGCACCTTGACAGGACGGAAACAGAACAGCACGCAACAGGGAGCAGATTTCTCGGAGTAAGAGAAGAAGAAAGGGAGGGCAGCAACACGGAGGAGTGAGACAGGGACATCACCGAAGGAGTGGACTAGAAGATCCAAGACAACGAAGTGAAGAGTAGGCAGGTACGACCCCCTCTTGGAGCCCGGGTAATTTCAAATACTTGGTTGAGGGGTGTACGGGCAGCAGGAAAAGGGATAGAATCCTCCAAGTAAGTACACAATCAACCCCCCCCCCCCCCCCCCCCCCCCCCCCCCCCCCCCCCCGAAAAAAAAAAAAAAAAAAAAAAACGAGTTGCGAGTTGCAAATGAAGCTCCGCTTCGGCATGAGTTTTAAATACTGTATGAGCTCAGGCTGCCCTGTCAGACACACTGTGAGTTCCTCTGAGCACTTTAGGGCGTGGCCCAGACATCTCGGCCGTGGCCCAAGTTAAGGCCTTTTTTCCCATCAGTCACCCTCTAGTACCGGGTGCATCTGGCGCAAACCAAGGCCGGTTTCAGACGGCACTACCGGCTGACCCCCTTTTTTTTTTTTTTTTAACATATTCACAAGAGTCCCATCCTACCACCTCTCTCAATTATCTCCTGGCACACCCCCACTCCTTTTCTGTCTTACCTCATGCGAGGAACACGACTCTCTACTGGAACAACCTGACCGGACAGCGGATGAGGGCACTGACGCTGAATGAGCTCCCTCATTCAGCCCCAGTTGAGGCACTAGCGTACAAGCCTCATTATACGGGTAGGCGCAAAGTCCTCAACTAGTCGCGTGAGCAGTGAGGGCACCCATAGGCAGTGTCTAATGGTCGGCTAACCAAGGTCTAACCCATAAGCCCCCCTACCTCTAAACACCAAACCAGCACAGCGCGGTTCATCTATGACTACTGTTGCTTGTTGAATATGCTGGTTGTTGTTATGTGAGCTGCTGTGATATCATAGTCTGTATGGATGTATGTGAACTGGTTGCTTTCTGCTACTGATGAGCCTTCTATATACTCTTCATCATATCATCCAGGGATGATCCTCTGGACGGATTTGGTTGGGGTCGTGTGTCTTTCCTATGGGAGAGCTGATGTGGGATGCATGCTACTCTGGGGCTCGTTAGACTCTCCTCGGGGTGTCCTCGGGGCCTGAGGAGTTTTCCTTCGGGGCTTCCGAGATTTTTCCCGCCGTCGTTCCACTTATCCTCGGGATGGACGTCCGAGGAGGATTCCTACAGAGGTCCCGCGGCCAGTCGTCCTCCAGTTGATAATCTTATCAGCGACCGCAGGGTGGGGTGGGGTTGGTGGTCCATGGGCGGTTGTCCGCTAGTACGGCCGTGGTCCATCTTCGATTGGCGGCAAAAATCCGAATCTTCGCGGCGACCCATAAAAACCAAAAAAAAACTAGGCATGCTGTCCCTGTTCGAAATTCAAATTTCGAATGACGTCGCTGGGGTGAGGGCGGTTCGTCGTGGTGCTGTGGCGGTTGGTGGAGGAAGTCGAAAAGGAACCTCCTTCCACAATGTGTCGGGGGGGTTGGTGTGGGTGCTGAGTGCGGCGAGGCAAGGAAGACGTCGGGGGAGAAAACGCCATTGCGGCAGTCGCTTGGCGGGGGAAGATTCCATCGCAAGTCATTAGGGGAGAAGACGTCGTCGCGTCAGTCGTCGGGGGAGGAGACGCCATCGCGACAGTCATCGGGGTGAGTACTGTGAGCAACCAGGTAAGGAAGATGTCGGGGGAGAATACGACATCGCGGCTCGTTTAGGAGTGATGGACGGCGGCGACCTTGACGTCGGTGGGACGCTGATGAGAACGGAGAGGACGGTCGTGGCAGCGACTGTTACTGCAGTCCTCTTTCGTTGTCAGATGGAGAGGACGAAGGGGAGAATGAAAGCGCAGATCCGCGTGAGGAGGAGGAAGGTCACGCAGGGCGCAGCAGTGGAAGGTCCTGGGTTGGACACCGCCGCCATTTGCGATGCCGTCGTTCACGTGTGTTGTGCCTTGGGTTTTGGAACTATTCCTAGAGCAATGCCGAGATGGTGGATGAAAAGGAGGACGGGTGGGGCGTGGGGTTCTGCGACAACGCGACGACGTGACGGAGGACTACTTTCAGAACAAGCTGCGCATGTCGCCATGTGTCTTCCGGGAGATTGCGTCGTTGCTGCAGCGGCGTGTGACATTCTACAGGGAGCCGTTGCAGCCAGATCAGATTGTCGCGTACACGTTGTACAGGTGGGCGTCGGGGGAGATGTACGAGAGCAGCACGTGTAACTTCGGCATCGGTAGAGCGTCGGGTTTGGTGGCGGTGAGGGACGTCACTATGGCATTGCTGACGGTCTACCGTGACAAGATATCGTGGCCAACGGGGTTGCGTAAGTTGACCGTCTTCCGTGCTTTCGCTGGCAAGGGGTTCCCCAACTGTCATGGTTGCATTGACTGCACACATATCTACATTGACAAGCTGGCAAATGCCCCTGGCGAGGACTGCTACGATCGGATATGACATTTCTCGATCATCGCGCAGGTCGTCGTCGATCTAGACTTGCGTGCGCTGGATGTCTTCGTCGGCTATCCTGTGAGCTGCCACAACGTCAGGATCATTCACATGTCTAGTCTATGGGCACGTGCAGAGGCTGACGAACTTTTCACGAGACCGTCTGTAATGCTTCCATTCGGCGTCCAGACGAACGACTACCTGCTGGGCGACAATGGTTACCCACCGTCGGACTGGATAGTCGTTCCCTATGGCACCACTACTCGTCACCCGTCGCAGATGCGGTTCGACAATAGGCAGAAGACCGCGAGGAGGGCAGTTGAGAGGGCTTTCGGTAGACTGAAGAGGATGTGGAGGTTGTTCCTGCGGTCACACAAAACAAATATGGATATTGCCGCAACAGTTTGTGGCTGTGTGCATTCTCCACAACCTGCTCATCGACGCCGGCATCCCGTTTGATGACAATCTGTTGTGGGAGGTCGATGCGAACGGAGTGTGTTGTCGTGTGGATCTTGGAATCCAGCATCCCTTGAGGCCGGTGTGCATGGAGAGCTCAACGGGAGATGCGTTAATTTTGAGGTCGGCACTGGCCGAGAGGATGGGTGGCCTCTGACAACGCTCGACAGGAGAGAGAGAGAGAGAGAGAGAGAGAGAGAGAGAGAGAGAGAGAGAGAGAGAGAGAGAGAGAGGTGTTTGTCATGACACATAGTCGCATGTGTCGTTTTTCGCATCAGCATGTGTGGGTAGTGTGTTGCCTCTTTGCACCGGACATGCAGTGACGTGTCAACATTGTGGGAAACCACGACCTTGACGAGTGTCACGGGTTGTTTTTTTTTTGGGTAGTTGATCGCCACAGCCGTGTGTCATTGGTTGGTTAGTTACTTTTCTTTTGTGCATTTGGAGATTTGTGCATTTTGAAATCCGCACATGGCAGCCGGCCCCTGTGTCGGCAATTGTGTGGTGTACTTTTCCCATTAAAGTGTTTTTTTTTGCAGAGAAATATTTGTTTGTTGTTTGGACTCCCTCTCTTTTGCATTGCTTTGTTCTTTCCCAACCTTTGCATGTGGATGGTGTATGATGTTGTTTGCTTTAGACATTTTTTCTTATTCCTCAGTTGTGTGGTACAACCCGCGGTGACATTCGTGGGGGGGGGGTGTCGTTGTGCTTCTGTGTGTTAGACAATTTCCTGTTGCATAGCCTTCAAACTTAAAGCTCTCAAAAGAAGTTGTACTGATCATCCAGACTGAGTGCGGAATACCATTGTTCTTCCCTTCCCTTTTCTCCTAACACCTTACACCAACAAGGTACGCATAGGTGCAGTTCAGACGAACAACAAACACTGGTGTGAGGCACACGTTACACAATCACATGCACAACAAACACTGGCATGAGGCACACATTACAACATTTTTTTTTTTTTTTTTTTTTTTAATAGAAATACATTGATGATTGACAATTGATGAAATTTTGGGATGATTGAGGATCATTTTGGATGATTTAGGATGTTAGAGTGGGTGATTGAGGTCATGCAATAGAGCTAGATGATGACTAATCAGAAAAATTGTCTATTCAACACTGAATTACTATCCTATTCCCTAATTTCTTGTATCCATTCCGAACAACCAATCACAATTGAGCCCGTGCTGTGCACCAATCAGGCCTCTTCCCGGTCTCACACCCCAATCTGGTTCGGTTACAGGGCACTGAGGGCAGCGCTACCCACCCCAGCTCCGACCATCGTCGGCCAGATTGTAGCCATTAGTCAAGTTTGCAAATTGCCTTCCTCCCTCGGCAATTCCAGACCTCTATACAAAGCCTCAAGCTCCTACACAAGTAGGTTACAGGGCACTGCCCCAGCGCCGAATAACGTTGTTCTGGCACCAACTCAACCTGTCCATTACACAAGAAGACTCAATTAAGAAATTAGCTAATCTAAAATGCCAACAAAAAATCAAGGATCTGATAATATCAGAATCGTGATCAGCAAAACTTTTTGATGATGAAATTTGACGAGTACCCTGAGATGATCACAAAGATGATGGATAATGATGACAACGCTGATGATTATTTCTCTCCACCCCTCCCCTTGTTCCATGTGTTCTCCTCCTCTCCCCTCATTTCCTCTTCTGCTCTTGCTGCCTCCGCTGAGCCCACCCTCGCTATCAGCATGAAGTTCCTATCAGCCCCAACGAGAGAGAGAACCTCCCCATTCCCTTCTACCTTGAGGTAACCAGTTCCCCCAAAAGGTGTACATCAAAACTAACACTCTTACCTACTCTGCCTCCGCCAGGCGATAATGCGCCCCCATACATATCTCCCAGCCCCAGCCCAGGTCAGCTCCCATCATCCGCGTCTACTCCCTGGACGACAATCACCTCCCACCTTGTGTTACCCTGCGAAGTAGAGGTCCCTTCCTGACCAACCTACCTACCAACTAGAACATAGCCTATCTGGGAGATGAGAATATAACCACTAACACAGAGATAACTACTGATTGATGAAAAAATGAATAAAGAAACCGTGATGATGATGATGATGATGATAAAGATTCAGATTGGTAGATGATGTCATGATGATGATGATGATGATGATGATGATGATGATGATGATGATGATGATGTTGATGCTGATGCTGATGATGATGCTGATAATGATGATGATGATGAAATAAAATTTGCGAAAATAAGTAAGGAACGTTGGACTTGCGATGCCCCAATGTCATCGGTGTGAAAGATTGACAGCTCACTATTGTTGTAATGAAAATAAAAGATGATGATGATTACAATTATTACAGAGAATTCCGGATGATGATCATGAAAAAGATAAAACGAAGATAAATAACATGGATGATGAATTAGAGAAGCTGATGATGATTACCACCGGTAACCAAATGAGGATTACAAAAATGACGGTGTCCTTGATGAAAAACCCGCGCTGAAATGACAATGATAAAATCTTGATGCTCTTGATGGATAACCTGCACAAGACAAAAAATAGATGAAAGCACATATATAGGTTGATGATGACCTCCTAACCGCTCTCTTGACGATACTCTCCCAATGGCACTGTGAGGATTCTTCAAGTAGGACCAACGTTCTCCGCACTTTGGTCTCCACGGGGCCGACTCCACTTTCCTCCACCGACATTGACTTTCGTCAACTCGCATGAGATCTCCAGCCTCTTGAAAGGTCTTGGCTATGGAGTACTTCATGTGAAAAACACAGGGAAAATGTTCAAACAACAGTTGCCGCTACCATTCTCCCTTTTCCTCTATGCCTCAGGACAGATCCCACGTCAATCTGTGACGTAGTAATGATCCAGCGCCTCTGGATACCACGCGTGCGTCAAGCGCTATCCCCCATCTAATTCACAACATCACAGCACCCTTGCACCAGCGCCTCCCTCCCGTCGGCTGCCAGCACCGCGCCACGTGTCAGCTAGTAGCATCTTACTAGTCACCCCAAGCCAGCGCCTCGCCAGCTGCAAGTCACCAGCCCCCCCCCGCCAGCAGCCAGCGCCTCGCTGAACTCACAAAGCCAGCACCTCGCAACCTGCAAGAAGCCAGCGCCCCGCCACCTTCGACCAACCAGTGCCTCGCCTGCAAGCAGCCAGCAAACCACCATCCACGTGCCGCGGCGGCCCGCCAGCCATAGCGCTAGCGCAACAGCGCTAGTGCGCGCCAGCTACTTCGGCGCACGCCACATTATGACAGCGCTCCACATACATTACAAAGGTGACATTACAAGCATCAAGATCGCAGAAAGACCCCACACATGCAACTGAATACCAACACACCATACTACTGCCGTCGAAACCTAGAAACGTGTTCTCTATTTAACAATGAACACCTCTCTCTCTCTCTCTCTCTCTCTCTCTCTCTCAACATCCATCACACAACGCGAAGAGACTATAAAGTGATACTACTGTAGAAAGACGCCATCGGGGCTGTGTGAGTGCACGCCAGCACATCCCCCAACCTCAACATGGGACGTCGACACCCCCGCCGTGTGGCACGAGCCACCCCTTGTGCATTGCGACAGCGAGCCATCGACGCCCATCAACTTGCCGACTGTGCTTCTCTACCCCGCCCCATCCTTGTCGTCACTCGCTTTTTTATCATCATCGTCCTTTGGGGGGCTAGTGTCCAACCATTCCAGCGTTTTCGCGGCTATCGGCGACGAAAGACTGGCGTCATGGCCGAACATGACTTCGCAGTCAGCCCAGCCCGGGATGTACCGAGGCGGGTCCGCCAACATCATGGCAGGTTTCCCCATCCTCTCCGTCACGACGGTGGCTGCCTGAAGGATATGGGGACGAGCATCGAAACACCGATGCATGGCCGCCACCAGTGTGGCCTTCGAGGTGAGTTGCAGGAACAACGACGTATCAAAATGGGAACGCAGATCGTCCCCGCTCATCCTCATCAGCCACATCGACGTGGTGAGTGAAGCCTTATAGAGCGTCAACGATGTTCCTTAGCGTCGCGTAGGAGATGCGCCCCCCGTCAACCCCCTCCGCCAGACAAACGGCGCTAGTGAAGGCGCTCACTAGGCACTGCATGGTCGCCTCTTGGTAGCATGCCCACTTGCCGTCCTCGTATCTGTCCTCGATGTGCGGGCTGACGAACCAAACGGGGAGCTTCATGTCCATCTCCAGTGTGATGTGGCAGATAGCGGGGCTCGCACACGTGCTCCAGTCCTCTCCAAGCCACATGACGCGGGCCATGTCTGTTGCCGCATGGTTGAGGACGTATTCGTATGTAGAGTAGTAGCCCCGTGAGCGACTCGTGGACTTGAAGTTCCATCCGTGGATGATGCGCAAGGCGATGCTCTGCACTTTCGTTGCCTTGTCTTTTGCCGCCTACAGGTGCGATTCGTCTTCGATCTTGTGTTGCGGGATACTTGAGTGAGGGAGGGCTATACTCCGACGGATCTCGGGAGTGGCAACTCCCCTGGCGATGACCAACAAATAAAGTCGCGATTCCTAGATGACCTTGAAGAGTCCATTGCCCTCCTTCTCATTCCAGAACCTAATGTCATCCACCCACAGCTTCATTGCAGCTTCGATCCCACCCCGTGCATTCCCACGCCGTTGCCTGTTCACCAAAGGCTCGTCGTCGTCACCTTCCCCACGACTCTCTGCGGCTGCTGCAACCGAGTCCAGATGATCCCGCCACGGCACCGCCCTGCGAGGCGATAGGGTCTTGCCGATGTGCACCGTGGCCACCTCTTTGCACCGCCACCTTTGCGGCCCCTCCCTTCTCCGAAACTGCTTCGCCACGTGGTGTGGCTGGGGGTCATTGCACCCCCGTGGAATTTTGCACATCAGGTGGCGCAATGACACGTGTCCTCGCAACGGCATCCCCTACGCGCGCCGTCTGTGGAGAAGCACCCAGTTCAACCTCCCTCGCCGCTTAACCAACGTCCACATCGATGATGACATAAGCCTTGCGAACCCCCTCCCCGCCGCGGGGTTGGGGAACAAATTGCGATTGTGGGTCGTTTATTCGAACCGCCCCTTGTACACACACAGACGCTTGCCTGACGACTTCCACCTCGGTTTCGGACACGAAGTCGTTGTCGTCGCCCGTGCCCTCGAAATCCCTCACGGGCCTCACCCACTCGTCATCCCCCGCGACGCTTCCCCTTGAAGGGCCCTCTGCAACAACCTTCTTATTCTTCGGTTGATGACGTCCTTTCTTCACGGCTACAGCGTGAAGACATGGTGAAGACGACGAGCACGATGACGGAGAGCGACGACGGCGTGAAGTGCGTAATCGGATGACCTGCGTAGGGGACGTGTCCGGGGCAGCGACGTGTGCTGAAAACGCCCTGTTCGCGCAGCCCAGCAGGGGAGAATACACCATGGTGATCCGCGACAATATGACGATGTTGACGGCAGACTGGTGACAGGTCCTTGCGCGGATCACCAGGCGCAGATGGTGGGAGACACGATTGGGGGCAATGGAATGACAGTGTGGTGAGGTCGCACGACACCGCAGTTTGTGGTTTGTTAGCGGCGACAATGACAGGCGTCTGTGCACACGGACAACAAATGACGTGTTGACAATGTTGCGCAGTGCAAAGATCGACGATGGCAGGCGAGTATTCGTGGAGGATGTTTACGTGTGGAGTCGGTGATGTGCAAGCGACAACACACGAGGTGGACGTTTATATCTGGTATTGTGGACGATATTGGCGAGGCGCTCACTGCAAACACCCCTGGTGAGGGTTGTTGCCCGACGACGACACGCGTGAGCAGCGCCCGTCCATTTCCTTCTGCATATATGGACAGGCGATAGCGACACATCTGCCTCGACTGCCGTGCAGCAGGGCCTGAGCGTCCACCAGCGCGTATGCACCCACATCGCAGACCACTTGGTCACCTGATCTGCATTCATCCACTTTGGAACCCATTCGTCATTGCAAAAGACAAAGGGACCCCGTGCAGTGGTCCCTGCAAGTGTTATCTACCACCACCCCATTACACCCCACGATGGACGCACCCCGCGGGACTGCCAGCAAAGACAAGCCCAGCCAACGTGCCCCCACAAAAAGAGGGCACATAAAGACCCCAGCCACCGCCCACCCTATGTCATCGATATGTCCCTCTCTCCCAGCGGTGACATCGCTTACCGAATCCTCACAATGTTTGTGTGTATGTGTGTGTCTGTATGTGTATGAGTGTGTGGCTGGCTGAATGCCAGCGTTTTCTTTAGGGAAAGCCCGAAAGATAGATATAATTCATGAGCAATAGTAGTAGACGTCATGTACTGCAAAACGTGGCAGCTTCGTAGGAAGCATGAATGTTCGTTTCTGCCTTTTGCGATAGGAGGACATCATTGAAGACCAGACGTTTGTGCGTCAAGAGGCATTTATGACAACATGCATTTCCCCTCTGCCATTCCTAACTTCATGCACATGTAATTGCAATCCAACACTTTTATGCGACATCCATGCACGACCTCATCATCCCCTTTATGTGCCAGAAAATGCGACCACCGAAATGTCATTCATGATTCAATTGCTTGTTGTCTCATCTAAATGTGGAGCACACAAGGACAACGAATGCACACACACACACACACACACACACACACACA
>BFEA01000161.1:2419737-2432729 GCA_003427395.1 Chara braunii | reverse complement strand
TTGTCTTCGTTTTTTCATTCTTTTTTTTTTTTTTCTATTTGTTTCTGTTTTCTTTTTTTTCCTGGTCCTCGGCTACCTACTGGGCATTCCTTGCCTGAACGCGCCATGTTCACTGGCGTGTATTTGTTTTTCAACCAGGGAAATGTACTGGTGGTTTAGACCACTTGTACTTGGCCCATAAATTGGTTGTGGGGCCCTCACATCATCGCGTTGGGACTTTAGGGGCCCGTAGGCCATTGATAAATCTCATTGATGACCAGTGTAACACTTATGGCCTCTAGACATCGAGGCGAAGGGCAAACGGTTGAGCGCATCAGTTCTGCAGGGGGACCCTCCCGGCCGCCTCCTACATGATTTTGCAGGATTGTTTTGTAAGGGAGTTTTTGCCGCTCCGGTCGAGTGCGCCAACGGCACCTCTTGCAAGCCCTTATGACAGGATAGGGGTCACGTGAGGCACAACTTACCTTTGCCCAAGAGGTTGTCACCTCCTTTGGAAAGGCGTATCCCGCCGGAGCTACCGAAGCACGTGGGAAAGTTGCTCAGGTGCAATCGCAGAGGTGGCCCAACCGAGGGCGTTTCTCGTTTGTTGTAGCATACTGAGAAAGGTTAACAACAGTCGTATTTTTCATCACCACTTCAAGACACCCTTCACCACGTCAGGATGCAGTCTGCCTAAACATGTGGTTTTCAGGGTCTTCGGACCTTTCACCACTTTAGGATACAACCTGCCTAAACAGGTGGTTTTCAAGGTCTTCGGACCTTTCACCACTTCAGGAGCATTCATAATTTTCAGACTGCCCAAAACTCTCACTTCACTACTTAAGGATGCAGCCTGCCTAAACAGATGGTTTTCAGGGTCTTCGAGTCTTTCACCACTTCAGAACCATTCGGGATTATTAGACTGCCCCAAACTCTCACTTCAGAATTTTCATTCCTGAATTGTCAACTATCCGTTAACCGCTTGTGAGCATACGGGGTACGAACGTCTTAATTAGACCCGTATGCGAGCCAACGCTCTGGGGCATGATCTCCCAAACGCGACTTTGCACCGGTCGACTTGACGGTCCATTTAGCCATGCGCTACAATTCACAAAAATAAAATCAAACTCGAAACGTAAATCGCACTTAATCCATTTTTTATATCTGACGCATGACCTTTCGACTACAAAAATAGGCATTTGTTGCGCGTAAGCCTTCGAATAAAGATCGAGGCGCCGTAGACCTTGTCATATCGACTAGTCGTGCATGAGTACGGAGACAGTCGCAAGGATGATATACTATGTGCTGCCTATGACCACGTGGTCCTCAATGATTTCGAAAAAAGTCTTCGACACTGTCTTGAGAGGTCAATCTCTTGATGTTAGACAATCGTGTGTGCGATTGCGAGACCTACCCTTTTCTGCACCTTGCGCGGGTGAGCAGTAGGCAAACTGACCCTGAAGAACAGAGTTTCATCTTCAGAGGTAATAGAAACAAGTCAAGGGGTTTTGCTTTAATAGCCGCCATGAACCTCAACATTTAACTACAAAAATAAATAGGAGCAAATGTACAAAGGGATTTTTTTTCCCTCTCAATACGAATCTGCTTCATCCTTACGTGTGGTCAAAATAGACCCCTCGTAATATACAAACTACAATTTTAACGAGGTTATAGAACACGAGTCGATCACTCTCACAATCACAGTGCGACTCCATTCAACATAACATGATCGCAAATAACGTCAAATCCAGGCTTCAACTCTTCAAATATACCTCCAATCACACCAAAAATTTTACATCGATGGACCACGCGCTACACAAGGTCAACTTCAACCACTCTCTGTACCCATACCTCGTTCGTTATTCACACATGCCTCAAACTTTGTCCAACCTTAAAAAACAAAACACTTGGTTCTTTTTAAATGATCATTCAATAGAAGCACGGGTAAGAACCTAAAGAAACAATTTAACTCACAAGGGTTAAGGCCTTAGGTTGAACAACGAGAATGAGTTAGAGTTGAGCCATAAACCGACCTGTTATCAAAAAATAATAGAAGATGATCCTCGCATAACCGCACTGAAATCAGTTAGGACTTTAAAAAAAATAACGAAGAGGACCTGTTGCACATCACGAATCGGTATATTAGCTAAACTTTAAGTATATGGAGAATAAAACCCCATGTTACATCCTGCTCCAACTTCTTCCAAGACAAATAATAAAATATATTCTATATGATATCTGAGATCGTGATAAATTTTGTCAGTGTCTCCCCTGTGCAGGAAGGATCACCAAAAATTTTCATACCAAATACAACACAAGTCCTTAAAAATGAAGAAAAAAAAAATTGGCGACACTCCCTCTAAAGAAAGTGTCTTTCCAAAATTTATGCTCTGCTTAATGTGAGACAAATAACGAATTTTGACTTAACAAAGTCAAATTTTGTTTAACTTTCAATTTGGTAAAAAAATGGGTAGCATTTTTCGTCGAAAAATAGGTTTCCCAAGTTTATACCAAATCGAATATGAACGCAAAGACAAAACTTGAACTCTAATTAGACAAAATTGAACAAACTCTTTAGATCTGTAAAAAATTCGGCAACACTTTCCGTAGAGAAAGTGTCTTTCAAAAATTCATACAAAGCTAAATATGAACTCTAAAATAATTTTGACTTCACAAAACCAAATTTTATTCAACTCTCTAATTTAGAAAAAAATTGGGGAACATCTCCTCTACAAAAGTAGGTTTCCTAGATTTTTACTAAGCCAGATATGAAACTCAGACACAAGTTGAACCTTGCAAAGATAAAAATTAACGAACTCCTTGGATTTGTAGAAATTTTGGCAGGCAATGGCAGCATTTCCCCTAACGAAAATGTCTTTCCAAAATTAATACAAAGCCAAATATGAAAACTAGTCTTAGAAGTAAAAGAGAAGGAGAATGGAGTAGTGTAAGGCAGAGTGAAGCAGAGAGGAGTGTATGGCAGAGCAAATAGATAATATGTTAGATAGATAGATAGATAGATAAATAGATAGATAGATAGATAGATAGATAGATAGATAGATAGATAGATGAATAGATAGATAAATAGATAAATGGATTGAGAGAGAGAGAGAGAGAGAGAGAGAGAGAGAGAGAGAGAGAGAGAGAGAGAGAGAGAGAGAGAGAGAGAGAGAGAGACCCAACATAATGCATTTTCGTAACGAGTGTATACAAGTGATTTATCGGTCAAACGGAGAGATACGGAGGGTGCATAGGTTAGCTTGTATACATTTTTTATTATTATTATTTTTTTTGCTCCATCTATTAGTGGGGAGCTGCACCTGCTGGAAATCGGGTCTTGGATCCCTTGAACAACAGAATGATCACAATTGGTTGAAGGGATCTCCGAAATGCCTCTTCAACTCTGTAAAGAGTCGCTTGATAAATCCTAGAAATACAAACTTCCGTATTAATTCCCAATGTAGTCCTTGCTACCTCAATGTTTTTCTAATTAGTAATTACACTCCACCAAGCCAAGCCAAGCCACACGCCAGAGTGGTGATCCACAACTATTCTACTTGAAGTCCCTCTTCTCTCCCTTTTTAAAAATATTTAACCAAGATGAGGATCATCATTGTCATACCACGATATAGGAACTATAGATAATGAAAAAGGGAGAAAAAAGTCTGGAAAATCTTTCATATGACACAAAGGCAAGGTTGGATAATCCAATGACCAATTTTCATACACTAAATGGTAGTTTCTGCAAACATCTTTGTCTTCCTTTCTTTCCGCTCCTTCTCATACAACCTTTCCTAGTCCACCCCCCCGATCCCCCGCAAGCCAGCATCGATTAAAGTTACGAATGTATTTAAGAATTTCTTTTTTTATTGATAGATATTGAATTTTTTCTTTTGTATGTTCCCATTTAGAAGAGATATCTAATTGAATTTGTTGTTTGATTAAGTCTGTGAATTTTAGTTTGTCAAGATGAACTCCTTCTCATTCATACGTACACCTTATCTTTCAAATACTCCAAAAGACCATTCTTCTCCCTAGAATGAAGATGTTTTGTGTAAACTCAACTAAGGGTAATGGGGTCCCAGTTTCTAATAGTATTGACCTCCAACCCCATGACCATGAAGTAATTGTTTCTAGTTGTCTCCAAATGCAATCCCACCATCTCCATAACCAAACAACTTTCAGACACTACATAAAAACATGTTCAATCGTTTCAGGAATTAATTTGATGAGAAAGACTTACATGCAGAACTTACACCAGGGAACGACTAATCCTTGTTTTTCCAGCGAAGTTCTATCTATCAGCCAATCATTGGTAGAGAGACATCTATGTTCAATTTGCCGTTGAAGTGAGACCATCTTAGCTGGTTTTGTTCTTAATGTCTTTAAACCATTTGATTGGGCTAAGGTCCTTCTTACTTAGACTTAGATGCTTCATCCATCTGGTGAGCACCCTATCTCTTAGGTTGAATTTTTGTCTTAGTATCCTATAAGTAGATTTTACTGTTAAAGAATTGAGAGTTTGGTTGTAGTTGATTCCCTTACCGTCTTGGTTATTTAAAGTCCAGTATACTGGATCAAGATCCAAATACGAGATAAGAGTAGAGGGTCTGAAGGCCAATAAATATTTTTTCTTTTGAAATACCCGAATTTTAAAGATCTGATCATTTTTAACCCATTGGATATTTTTCATGTTGGTTAGGGATAATTGAGTTGTCTTGTGTTAGATCAAATAAAGTCAGGAGAATATCCCTAATACTGGATATGACTTAGATGTTGCCAATTACATTCATATAATCTTTTATTGTTACCCAGTCGTTTATTTTGAATCTAGCTCCATTTCGCAGGATGCGAAACCATTCTAACGGAATTAGATCTAATATTACATTTTCCAAGTTCCAGAGGTATGGTGGCAATATCTCAGTTGGTCTTGTAGATCCAATGTTGTCTCCAATCATCGTTTATTAGATTCCATATGTCTTTTAGTCTTAGGACTCCTTTCCTTATCCAACCTTTCCATGAGAAGTCCATACGGTGAAGAACATTTCCTTGAGAATCTCCGATCCATCTGATATTAAAAATAGGTTATTGACACACCTCACCCATCTTTCTGGTGCTAGTTTATTTGTTAGGGGCATTATTCTACATGTTTTAAGTAGAGTGATCCAAAATGAATCCTTACACAAGTCACTTCGTGCTTGTCGATTTGCTGGTATCTGATAGTCTCGATTTTCTATCCACATCAACATGTCAATTCTTTTGGCATAGGAGGAGCTAACCTCATAATCTGTTCTCATGCAAGAGCACTTCATGAGGTTTGAGGATTAAATAGCAAACGCTTGATCCATTGAATGGAAAAAGTTGATGCTTGTCAATGAGTGTCTAGGTCTGAAATACCCAACCATCCTATGAATTTTGGTTGGATCACTGATTGCCAAGCTATACGACAATGTCATAATGATTTTGATATTCATGGTCACCTCTCCAAAGAAAACTCCTAATTGTTGTTGGAATACTTTGAGGGTCGCTTTATTTAGAACCCATATTGCTAACTTATACCATATTGAGGTCAGGACAACGTTGTTGATGACTAATATACATCTTATTAGTGAGGTATGTTTATTTTTTCACAATTCCAATTTTGTTTGGGTTTGTTGAACAATCAATTCATTGTTAGTTTTACGTTTGCCTTCTGCTGTTAGGGAGATTCCTAGCACTTTGATGGGTTGATCTTTAGGCAGCCATTTAACTCTAGGTTGTTCTGGAGGTCTCACACCTTGGTGGTGGATCCCCACCACCAAGTGTTTTGCTACCCCAGTTAATCTTCAAATCTGATGAAAGGCAAAAACGTTCGATTAATTTTTGTACTGCTAATGAATTTTCATGAGATGCATCTACCATTAATGACAGATCATCCACAAAGAGGGAACATACTAGGATTGCATCTTCCAGAATATATATGATTTGAATCTTTTTTATATCTTTATATACTTGTAAATTGGTTGCAAAAGTTTTCCATAATAATGACAAAGAGGAATGGGGCAATGGGATCTCCTTGTCTTGCTTATCTATACAGTGGAGTAGGAGGAGCTACATTGTCATTTACCATTACCCGGGTTGTTGCTTTTATGTGTAAAATTTTGATCCATCTTCGAAAACATGGACAAAAATTAAGTTTCTTGGGACAATTATCTAAAAAACATTAATCCATATGATCATAAGGCTTTTCAAAATCAATGAAAATGAAAGTTGCATTGTGCATTGACTGAAGTGTGATCTTTATGAGTTCATTTATTAGAAGAACATTATCTTGTATATTCCTATCAGATATAAATTTTGTTTGTGCTAGGTGGATAATATCTGCTATGATTCTGGTCATCCGATCAGCAAATGTCTTCGTCATTAACTTGTAAACTACTGTTAGCAACGTTAATACCCCTTGTCCCACAAATTCACCCATAGGCTCAACCCCATGGACAAATCACGTTCTACCCTACTATAGTAAACCACCAAAGCAAGATTTCGGGGGGAGATTATAGCAGGGCAAGGAAATCCAGCACATGCCAAGCCCCAGGTAAACACTAAGTGAATATAACCAATAATTAAGAGGTCTCGTAGAGATCTCGCCATCCAATTTTTTTGGTTTTTTTTTTAACTTCATATAAGGGAACAACCTACTTATTGAGGTGAGAACAACCTAGTTATCGAGGTGATAAGAGCAGCCCCGATAAGTAGGCCTCATGTTCGATGGCTCCATCTATTGGTGGGGAGCCACATCTGCTGGAAATTGAGTCCAGCGTCCCTGTACAAAGATGTGTTGTGTCAGCTGGAAATCGGGTCCAGCGTCCCAATCCAGTAATACCTTTATGTGTTCATCAGTATACGTCGTATGAAGGAAGAACTTTATCCATCCTATTCACCTTATTTATTGTATCTCCATACCTAGCAGAGGCATTGAGCTCCATCTTATCATGCCACAAAACCCTAACAATGATTTGATGTGTGTGAGTTGGAGGTCGGGCCCAACATCTCTATACAGTGATAGGTGGAGATATCGCAGTGCACATGCAAACCAGTGTGTATGTAATCGTACCTCAACCTGTACCTCCGAAGAGAGCAGAGGCATTGATTGCTTCCCTACGCAAGGGAAGGATTGACCTTCTGCCCATAAAGCACTATCCCAGCGAAAATCTAACGAAAAACATCTTCATATATCACCCCAACAAAGAAATTGACCACAACTCAAATCCCTAACTGAAATCCCTAAACAATGTAACTCCTTAAGGGGGCAATCGACACCCCTTCACGAATGAAAGTTGAGGGTGAGTAATCCCCAATCAACGAGGGGGAGATCATTTATCCAACTCCCACCTCGTGCCAGACAAAAAGAAACAAATCAACATGTAAGAACACTAGGTGGGGAGGGGGGGAACGACAGATCGCACCTTCACCCCCAAACCCTGCCTCGCCAGCCCAATCAAGCCAGCAATTCCCCTCCACTGCGTTGATGCTGATGTTACTATTGCCTTGATCTTTGTTGCTGTCGTTGTGGCGGCCCTTGTCGCTGCCCACGCTGTTGTTGTTGTTTTGGTTGTCATTGTTGTTGTTATTGTTGTTGATGTTGTTACTATAGTTGCTTTCGTTTTCGTTATTGTCGTCACTGGTGCTGCCACTGTTGCCAGTAGCCCCAACTCCACCTCCCACTCACTTGCCTCATCAAGGGCATATTCCCTCTCGTCATGGTCCTCAATACCCTGATGAGGATGAGAATCACCGTCATTGCCGGTCTCTGTTGTTGTTGCTGTTGTTGTTGGTGTCATTGTTGTAGTTGCTATAGTTGTTTCTGGTTGCATTGTTATCGTCGCCGCTGCTGCCGTCGTTGCCATCAGCCCCAACTCCACCTCCCACTCACCTGCCTCATCAAGGACATATTCCCTCCCGCCATAATCTCCGATGACCTGATGAGGATGAGAGTCGTCGTCAACGATGGGACTCTCAACTTTGGTCGCTGTTGTTGTTGTTGTTGTTGTTGTTGGTGGTGGTGGTGGCGTCGTTGCCTTAGTTGCTTCTGTCTGCGCTGTTGTCGTCGCCACTGCTACCACCGTTGCCCTTAGCCCCAACTCCACCTTTGACTCGCCCGCCTCATCGAGGGCATATTCCCTCTCGCCATGATCTCCAATGCCCTGATGAGGATGATAAGAGGGTGCCATTAGGTTGACCCACCCCCTGCCAGCCCCCCCTTTATGCTCAACACTATCACGCACAACACCTTCACGGCTCATCACACTTTCGGTTTCCAAATCCTCACACACTGCAGAAATATTTGTATAATAGTTGACCACGTCTTCTTCATCTTGCCCGCCTTCACCATGCTCTGCAAGCGAGACGTCGTCCTCACTGTCAAAATGAATACCATCCACTTGAAATGCTCCACATTGTAGCTCCCCCACCAACTCCATCGCTTACGCAGAAAGTTGCGCCCCTATTATGTTTCGTTGTCGATCTTCACTGTTGGTGCTACCCCTGCCCGCGCGCTGCGGACGTCCACGTCACCAACAACAGATGCCACGTGGCAATCAATGAGCCACGCATATCTGTCGGGCGCGTTGTTGGAGAAAACACCCTTACGAGGTTATTTGCTCATAATTTTGCATTCGATGCAGTATCGACGCCGGTTACCGTGCAAGAGATGGTCTGGAGTAACAAATGACGATGTTTTGGCATAGTGTCGTAAGGTCAACCCCTCGACCACAACGGCCTAGGTTGCTAAGTGATTGCGCATGCGAATATAACTCGTACAACTACGGTAAGGGTTAGTAAAGATTGAAAACCTTTGGTCATAAAGGCCGGAGGATTAGACAAAAAGCAGGAGGAGATTGCGCGACGACTATGATCTAAATTTATCAAAGGTTCGAGCCCAGGGGCGTCGGACCGGCCGGTATGGAAGAACCGGCGAATCACTCCACCCTGAGCTGAAAAAGGGGCATCCTGCCTACCATACTAGGCAGCAACGACCGGTACTGGCCTAAACTAACCTAAGAAAATAGGTCGTGGGCCGGTTATACCGACAAAGCTGGTCTTGTACTCTACTTATAGAAGATCGCTCCTACTCTAATCAAATTAGGAGCTAGTTCAGTAGGTATAGCTGTGGATCAATATGTTGCAGATATAGGGATTGAGTCTATCCTCATCTTGGGCTAACTCCTTTTGAAGGGCTAAGGGCAGCCCGACCATTTGTTCGCCCGCTTTCAGACTGGCAGGGCTCGAACTCGTGATTGATGGACTAAAACGGGTAGTCAGAATTTGGGCTCCTTCCCGTAGTTAGAGCCTGACAGTTGGCCGCTCGGGACAAATTTTTATGTTTTTTACGGTTATATTATATTTTATTTGCTTTTAGGTTCCGCGGAGGCCCTTTCAACTACTGTTCTGAATACTACCTAAGTTTCACGGGGTATTCGTTGTTAGGTAGGAAAGAAAACGGCACGACTAGCCATTGCAAACCACCGAAGCACCTATTACGAAGGGCATCACGCCTATCAACTGTAAGGAATGAATCTTCCGCTAGAACATAGGTAATCACAAGGATAGATCTTGAGTTTTTCTTGTGAAAGAAACCCCGCCAGCAGAACGAGCGGTGGAAAGAGGAATATTTATTATTATTATTATTAATTATTATTTGACATCTTGAATTTCTATTTACTACAGTAACTTCACCGCTAATCGTGGGAAAGGAATTGACGCACCTGGTGCGAGGAAATCACTAATACAGGAAAGGCTGGTGCAAGCACCTGAGGCTGGACGTACCTTGATCTTTCAATCGTCTGGATTCAGATGCTCAACACGGCCTAATGCGAACTAGAGTGCGACCCGTCCGACTTACAGACAGTAGCAAAGAAAGTTAGTCGATGGAAGGAGCAAGCATTAGCCTAGATAAGGAGGAGGGCGAATGAGTGAGAGTGTGCACACAAGATGGGCAAACGAGAGTGGAGGGCAAAGTGATAGTGCGAGGTGAGCCTGCGAGCAAGCAAAAGCGAGCACAAGAGGGAAAAAAGGTAAGCAAGTGCGAGTTTGGGCAAGCGGGCCAGCATGCGAGCGCAGTCGTGAGCAAGGAGATGAAAGCTAGCAGACCTGCGCGGCAGTAAGCAAACAATAATCAGCGGGCATACAACGAGCTAGCGAATGGGATTACAAGCATACGAATGCGTAGAAAGAAGCGAATGACGTAAGGGTGTAGGTGAGGTAGCAAGCGAACGAAAGAGCGCGACGAACACGAACGCGAATAGGGAGAAAACGACGTTTAATCAAAAGTACGGTTGAGAATGTAAAGCAGAGGGAGGAAGGAAGAAAGGGGTACGAGGGAAAGAAGAGAGAGAGAGGAAAAGGACGAAAAAAAAGAAAGAGGAAGAAGACGAACGGGAAAAAGAAGGAGAACATCGACTCACCTGTTCCGAGATCATCTTGCAGACGATCGGGACCAAAAACTTTGCAGATGCCTCGAGGTTTGGAACGCGATCACCACGCTGTGAGGGTTCGGGCCTCATAACGACTCCTCGGGCCACGTGTGTGTGAATGCTCCGAGGGATGGAGACTTACCTGTTGCCCGCCGTGTCGCTATCCAATTGAGTATAGTTGATTAACGGTATGTTCCCGTTGAGACAATTTTGACTTTGCCGATGTTATAATCCTGCCAGTCAAAATACTACTCATGGTCGATAAACAGGGCGATTGCGGGAGCTCTGCCGGAGTTTAGGAGGAACTCTTGAGGCAGGGCACCATGAGGTACGCTCCACCGTTCCCTTTCCCGTATACCCATAGCTGCTACAACCTTCTATTGGATTGCCTGTAAGGTTTATGTGATATATTGTTCATACTCTCTTCAGGACTAAGCTTATCAAAAATAAAAAGGATATACGACCGAAATAAGAATTCTGCTTGATAGAAGGAAAGAAACCTAAGTTAAACGAAAAAGAATGTAGATTGTTTGGACTGAGAGAACAAAGTGGTGCGATAAAAGGCTCATGTATGAGCTGTCGTGCTACTTGTGTATGTACCGACTTAACTAAAAGATGACAATGAGGTACTCATGTGTAAGTTGACTTACTACCTTTCGGATTGATTGTCGTCATGAAGGAGAGGAATGTCTAACATCTAGAAACGGTAAAGGGAGATTCTTGTGCGGGTCGGCCTGTTAACCTACCCGACCAGTCTCCGAAGGCGGTACAAAACCCATGCATGGGTTGGACACTGGCCGTATGAGATTTGGATGGTTGACACAATCAGAAGGTGGCGGTACTTTCACAGCCCACATGGATTAACGTGCTAGAGGTGACTAAGCAAAAGCGTACGACAAAAAGAGTGAGGTGAAGACTCTTGTGAAAATCATCACGCCGTTTGAAGGAAAGTTACACGTAATGTGATATGTTCCCGTTGAGACAATTTTGACTTTGCCGATTTTATAATGTAGGTAGTTAAAAGACTACTCATGGCCGATAAACAGGGCGATAGCAGGAACTCTGCCGGAGTTCAGGAGGAACTCTGGAGGCAGGGCACCATGAGGTACGCTCCACCGTTCCCTTTCCCGTATACCGATACAAGCTACAACCTTCTATTGGACTGCTTGTAAGGTTATGTGATATACTGTTCATGCTCTCTGGACTAAGCTTATAAAAAGTAAAAAGGATATATGACTGAAATAAGAATTCTGCCTGATAGAAGGAAAGGAATCTAAGTTAACCGAAAAGGAATGTAGATTCTTTGGACTGAGAGAACAAAGTGGTGCGATAAAAGGCTCATGTATGAGTTGGCGTGCTATTGACTCAACTAAAAGATGACAACGAGGTACTCATGTGGGAGTTGCCTTACTACCTTTCGGATTGACTGTCGTCGTGAAGGAGAGGAATGTTGAACAACTATAAATGGTAAAGGGAGACTCTTGTGCGGGTCGCCCTGTTAACCTACCGCACCAGTCTCCGAAGGCGGTAGAAAACCTATGCATGGGTTGGACATTTGCCCTATGAGACGTGGACGGTTGACACAATCAGAAGGTGGCGGCACTCCTGTGTGTTCTACCTCATCACCTTGATTAACTAGGAGTCTGCTTAAGATTGAAAACGGGGGGGGGGGGATAGTTGTGTAATATATTATGCCGCCCTCATGAACTAACGTGCTAGCGGTGACTAAGCAAAACCATACAGCAGAAAGAGGGAGGTGAAGACTCTTGTGAGAATCATTATGCCGTTTGACTAAAAGTTACACGTAATGTGATATGTTCCCGTTGAGACAATTTTGACTTTGCCGATTTTATAATCCAGGTAGTCAAAAGACTACTCATGGCCGATAAACAGGGCGATAGCAGGAGCTCTGTCGGAGCTTAGGAGGAACTCTGGAGGCAAGGCATCACGAGGTACGCGCCACCGTTCCCTTTCCCGTATACCCATACAAGCTACAACCTTCTATTGGACTGCCTGTAAGGTTATGTGATATATTGTTTATGCTCTCTTCAGGACTATTAAGCTTATCAAAAGTAAAAAGGATATACGACTGAAATAAGAATTCTGCCTGATAGAAGGAAAGGAACCTAAGTTAACCGAAAAGGAACCTAGATTGTTTGGACTGAGAGAACAAAGTGGTGCGATAAAAGGCTAATGCTGTGTATATGGCCATACGAAGATGGCCCGTCTGTACGTACGGGCCCCTCGGCGCTCGTACGGCCCGTACGTACGGACTTTGGGCCTTCCGTGCGTGGCCTTCCCGGGGGGTGTTGAGGGGGTGGATGGGCTGGGGGGGGGTCGGGTGTTAAGGGGTACCCCCCCATTCAAAATTGATTGATTGATTAATTGGTTGATTGATTGAATGACTGATTGAATGATTGATTGATTGATTGATTGGGTGATTGGTTGATTGATTGATTGATTGATTGATTGATTGATATAAGGTAAGGGGGGTGGCCTCCACCCATGAGTACACAGACACACACACACACACACACACACACACACACACAGAAACGGGCG
>BFEA01000161.1:2406775-2419444 GCA_003427395.1 Chara braunii | reverse complement strand
TACAAGGTGGGGGGGGTCGCCTCTCCCCCACGAGTACACACACACACACACACACGCACACACTCACACTCACACACACACACACACTTACACACACACATACACACACAGTCATGCTTTTTTTGAGTGTATAGCGAATATAACAACACACACACACATACACACAAACGCACGCGGTCTTTTTTTCTTTTCTTTTAATTGATTGATTGATTGACTGATTGATTGATTGATTGATTGATACAAGGTGGGGGGGGTCGCCTACCACCCATGAGTACGCACACACACATACACACACACACACACACACACACACACAGAGTCATGTTTTTTTTTAGTGTATAGCGAATATGACAATTTGTTTATTTTTCTTTTGATTGATTGATTGATTGATTGATACAAGGTGGGCGGGGTCGCCTCCCCCCCATGAGTACACACACACACACACACACACACACACACACACACACACACACACACACACACACACACATACAGTCATGCTTTTTTTTGTGTATAGCGAATATGACAACACATACACAAACGCGAGCGACCTTTTTTATTATTTTTTTTTTGATTGATTGATTGATATGAAGTGGGGGGGTTCGCCTCCTCCTCGCGAACACACACACACACACACACACACACACACGCATGCGGGGCAACTGCCCGTTTTTTTGGCTACCAATTTTTTTTTTTTTTTGCTTTTTTTTTTTCGTTTTTTATTTTTTTTTAATCCTATAAGGCCAAAAATTACAAAAAAAACAATGGGAACCCCATATATAGGTAACCGGCGCTCGGGACGGGCCGAACGCCCGAACCCGAATGCCCGAATGTATGGGACCCCTTGGGGATGCCTGAGCATTACATCCAAATTCCAAATTCCTTGACAAAAAAGAAAAAAAAAAAAAAAAAAAGAACTAAAAAAATCTGAAAAACATATATGTTATGAAGAAAAATAAAATAAACAAGATTTGCCTGAGCATTACATCCAAATTCCTCGCCAAATTTAAAATAAAAATAAAATACAAAAAATAAATACTAATAATTAAAAAAAAAAAAAAAAGTTAAATTTAGTGAGTTCGCGAGCACATTTTCGACACCGCCATCTTTGGCGATTTTTCATTTTTTTTTGAAATAGCTAAATGCCCTGTAAATTTACACATATGTACTTCACATAATTCAAAACACACTTAAAAAGTTTCAAAAAATAATAAAATTGTTTAGACCCCGAACTAAAGTGAAAACAAAAAGTAAAAAGTAAAAAAAAACATGGGCAAGCACGTTTTGACACCGCCATCTTTGGCGATTTGTAATTCTTATTTGGTTGATCCAAATGACGTGAAAATGTATAGGCGTGTTCCTCACGTCATAGAGAAGTGACAAAAAAAAATTCAGAAAACAAAAAGTATGTTTAGACCCCGAAATATTTTGTGGCGGGGGCCGAACGCCGTCGGGTTTGGACCCCGTACGGGACCGTGAACCCTCGTACGTACGGAGATGTGCCCGGCGACCTCCGTATATATGGGTTGGTAACCCTGTATATATATATATATATATATATATATATTTTTTATTTATTTATTTATTTTTTTTTTTGCCCCTAAAACATCTTCGGACGGTCGTCGTCCGTACACCCGTACGGTCGTTCGTCCGTCCGTACGCACGGGCCGTACGGACACCCCCCGTGCGACATACGGGCAACGACATAGGGCTCATGTATGAGTTGTTGTGCTAGTTGTGTATGTACTGACTCAACTAAAAAATGGCAATGAGGTACGCATGTGTGAGATGCCTTACTACCTTTCAGATTGACTGTTGTCGTGAAGGAGAGGAATGTCTAACATCTAGAAACGGTAAAGGGAGACTCTTGTGCGGGTCACCCTGTTAACCTACCGGACCAGTCTCCGAAGGCAGTAGAAAACCCATGCATGGGTTGGACACTTGCCCTATGAGACCTGGACGGTTGACACAATCAGAAGGTGGCGGTACTCATGTGTGTGCTACCTCACCACCTTGATTAACTAGGAGTATGCTTAAGATTGAAAGGGGGGGGGTTGGGGAGTATTAAGTCGCCCACATGGACTAACGTGCTACTAGCGGTGACTAAGCAAAAGCGTACGACAAAAAAAGTGAGGTGAAGAATCTTGTGAAAATCATCACGCTATTTGACGGAAAGTTACACGTAATGTGATAGGCGGACGGGTAAAACAACTTCGATAAAAGGTTGCTTTACCGATCTCCTATGAATCAGATAAGTAATAGGAAACTCATGTGTGAGTCTTCCTAATGCTTGTTTGATATCCAAGTAACTCAGAAGAAGAGGCGGAATGCGAGAGATTGAGCGATAGAGAGATTCTCATGAATAAACCTACTATTCGGCTACGTATGACTAATGAATTGGTTCGTTACTAACTACTTGCCTAATGCAAAGGGATGAGGGATTTATGTACTAATTCCCCTTCTTATTGACGACTCATAAATATTGAGTTTTTGCACTTATTCAAGGTGTAGTAGGGGGCTTCAGTGAGGGTCATCTTATTCACACACTTGAGTCTAAGATTGACTAACAATCTGTGTGAAGTAGTAAATCACAATTGCTTCTCTTTCTTTTTCGAATTACTTATTCTCAGGCAATCCAATCACCAAACGGGTAGTAGTAGGAAGACTTATGTAGGAGTTATCCTATTACTTGTTTAAGATATGGACTACTCATTACGTAAGGAAGTAATAGGGGGACCCTTGTTAGGGTCAGCCTATTACTTGTTTGATTCTGAACTAACTTGCGAGGTGGGATACTCCTGGAGGAATATTCCAAACACTCGTCTTCTGTCCAAGCTAACTAGGTCTCAACTCGGTTGATTTCGGGAAAGCAATATGATGACATTGTGAGGATCGTCCTATTGCACTCATGAAATAAACCGTGTCTTTGGTCACGTGATAGTAGGGGGCTCGTGTTCGAGTCACCAATTCTTCACTCAGACCGTTACTAACCTATGGGAGGGGGTTAGAAATGCAGGTCTTTCTGAAACAAAGACTGAAACAAGTAGTGGGATGCCCCGGTAGGAGCCTCTTGACTATTTGTCTGAAGTTAGTAGAAGGATACACCCTATGAGTAATCCAACTACTCGAAACAGATCTGGTGTGATTTTTCTTACTAACTGTTCAACACTGAATTCGTGACAACCTAACAAAACTACAAAACCTAACATTTTTTTATTGAATGAAAAAGTAAAAGTCAAAACTGTTATTTTTTATACATAAAAGAGAGCGTTTCTAATTGTTTTCGAAAACTGGAGGGGAAAAAACATGTAAAAAGTTGAGCGATTCTCAATATGTGCAAGAAAATTATTTCAAGGAAATAGTATGTTATACAGGGTTACCAGCCCGTACATACGGAGGCCCCCGGGCGGAGCTCCGTACGTTCGGGGGTTCGGTGTCCCGTACGGGGTCCGAACCTGACGGCGTTCGGCCCCCGCCAAAAATGATTTCGGGGCCTAAAAATATTTTGTTTTTTTTTTAATTTTATTTTATGAGTTCTTTATGACGTCAGGTACATGTCTATAAATTTTCAAGCCATTTGGCTTAGCCAAATAAAAATTAAAAATCGCCAAAGATGGCGGTGTCAAAACGTGCTCACCCACGTTTTTTTTCACTTTTTACTTTTTGTTTTCACTTTAGTTCGGGGTGTAAACAATTTTATTATTTTTGGAAACTTTTTTAGTGGGTTTTGCATTATGTGAAGTACACATCTAAAAATTTTCAGGGCATTTACCTATACCAAACAAAATTGAAAAATCGCCAAAATGGAGGTGTCAAGAACATGCTTTCGCACTCACGAAATTTATTTATGTTTTTATTTTTATATATTTTTATTATTAGTCTTTGTTCTGTGTATTTTATTTTTATTTCAAATTTGGTAAGGAATTTGGACGTAATGCTCAGGCAAATCTTGTTTAATTTATTTTTCTCCATACCGTTTTTTTTTTTCAGATTTTTTTGATGACGTTTTTTTTTTTTTTTTTTTTTTTTTTTTTGTCCGCGTTTGGCCCGAACGGCCGAGCGCATCTCCAAGGGGTCCCATACGTTCGGGCGTTCGGGTTCGGGCATTCGGCCCGTCCCGAACGCCGGTTACCCTGATGTTATAAGACTATAAGTCGTTCATAGTAGATTGAGGAAAAACATACCTCAAACAAGACAATCCTTAAGGACTGCAAGGCGAACTCGAACAATGTTAAAAAAAATAGTTTCTATGAAAACTCCTGCGTAGCACAGCGAACGTGTTCGCACGTTCGCACGAACAGCTAGCGAACATGTTCGGGCGAACATAATTTTTTTTCGTAAAAAATAAATAAATAAATAAATAAATTTTGTTTTTTTATTTTTAACTCATGATTGGTTATGAATTTGAACATGACTCCAAGGCAAACGTTGCTTGTATTGTTGTTTTACATGATATATATTTTTTCCAAATGTTTTTGAGAAGTTTTTTTTTTTTTTAATATTTTTTATATTCGCGTTCGGAGGGTTTTGGGCGCTTGTTCGCGTTCGCCTCTGAACGCGAACACGGTGCTACGTATGAATACTCATTTACATAACTATAAGTCGTTTTCAGCAGTTTGGTAAAAACCAAGTTCTGCGAAAACTAGTTTATAGAACTATAAATTAATATAAATCCATTTTTAAGCTAATTGTAAAACCCTTGTTCAAAAATATATATGTAAAATAATAATTCAAATAACTTTTCCTTGGGGGACATCTTCAAATTCTTAGCCAACCACGATTTAAAATTAAAAAATGGGAAAATATTTTTATAAAAAACACAAAAAAATAACATATTTGTCCATCTATGAGAGAACATATGCGAACAAACATATTTGTGAACAGGAGAATATGTGTGCATGTTTGAAAAACCTCCGAATAGATTCGTCGTGCTACATACCTTATACAACTATAAATATGATTTTTTTAGATAAACAAAAAATTGGGGTATTTCGGTTCCTGAACAAACGGTGCTTTGCAAGGTAGTGATTTTTTGTAAAAAAACTTGCTTCTCTCCTCATCACTTCCAGTGGTTCTGAAAATTTACTTTTTTATTCTTCTTTTTTTAGTTAATTTACTTCACATAGAATTTTGTTCATGTAGAAGGTTTGAAAAATGTACTATCAGAATCTTTAAAAATTTTCGCGCAAACCTGACAATTTTTTTTGTTAGGTTTTCACGAATCCTATGTTGTTTGCGTTTGCATTAAATGAACGGGAAGCAGTGGAAGGGAGTCAAGTCTTTATGTGTGATTTAGTTGAATGCCTGTTTGAATGACCAATTGCTTGGTATTGACCAAGTCGCAAGAGATTCACGTCTTAATCAACCTACCTATGCATCACCCGCGGTCGTGACCCCGGTCCATTTAACCGCACGAGGTCGGCATCCCGACCGTAGCGGGTGACCGCCGGCGGCCAAGTGAAGTCGGAAAACCCTGACATTTTTAAATCCTAGTGTAATAGGTGAGAAAAAAAATAAAAATATGGGGTTGTAGGTTTCTTTGCGCTCTACAACCGTATAATTTTTGTTTGATTTTTTTATGTTTTTTTTTTTTTTAAATGAAAAACTAAAATCCCTCAGACAAAAGGTCTTCACTTTGTTCTTTTAGTAAGAAAAATAAAGGATTTTGTTTGTTTTTTATCTCAAATTTGGTAACGAATTTTGATATGACAAAAGTAGTGCACTTTATTTTTTTGCATAACATATTATTTTCAGATTTTTCTAAATTCGTTTTTTTTTTTTTTTTCATGACCAAGGACCGTGGTCATGACCGCGGCCCTGCAGCCGGGACTGCGGTCCATGATTGTGCCCGCGACGACCGCGACCGTGGGGGATTCATAGCAACCTACTACTTGAGTATGTCAGAACAAATAGAAGAGAGGAAAGAACAATGCTCCTGTTGGAGCAACACTGGGTTTCTTGATCCATCAACAAGGACCGACCGAAGAGAGCGACTCTGCTGCCCGCCGCAGTCTGGAGACACTAACCTATCCAATGAATCCACTAAACTGCGCTGCACAGAGATGCGTGGACCATTGTGTCGGCGGCATGTGCTCGTCTCGGCCTTGCCTTGGTCCACCGCCCAAGGTTTCCCCACACGAAAACACTGGTCATGGCGGCCACCATGGGATGCAGAATCGTGTCACCGCCGAACTCGTCAAAATGTGTGATGCCTCCATCGCCTCCGTCCTCGCCATCAGGTTGATGTGCTCATGTGGTGGCACAATGGGTAGATTCGAGATATCAAAGTGGAAAGGTCTGGAAGCTTTGCGAGGGCCGAATCCATGGCCAATAACTCATCGGTGGGCGGAATACTGCCCGTGGGGTATGTGAGGCCGGCTTCAGTGGCTGCACTGTGCGCACCTGCCGGGGTGTGTGAAACCTCTCCATCCTCCTTTTCGTCCGCATAGGAGAGGACAACAATGTCCGCTGCCAATGCGGGCGGTGCAGTGCGAAGCGCATTTGACCCTCCACCCAATACCTCTGAAATGACTTTATTGACTACCCCATCAAATTGCGTGAGAACGACACCGCTAGGAGGGGGCATAATCCCCCGATCGTCCAAAACAACGAGGGTCCGTCATACCTCGTCCCCAAGATCAGTCTTAGTGTCCTACTAGAGCTCAATCGAGGATGTTGTTGTCGCCTGGAGAATCACCGTCTCACCTTGTTGGGGAGCAATGGCAGCGTCATCGGTGTCGAGCTCCTCAATCGCGTCATCGCTCATGGAGTCCTCGGACACGACGACATGCTCGTCGCCGAGGATGCGGGGGACTGCAATGGTGGACCCCCCGCCATGACGTCTACGCACGGGAGAGGCGACGGTGTCCATCTCCTTCGGTCTGCGCTTCAGGCGCTTCAAAACAACACCATGACTAGGTCGTGGAGCACAGTCGCCACCGCTGTCGTCAGAGTCACCTCCATCGTCCTATACATTGGGGTCGATGTCCATGGAAGTGGTGCCGCCTGCAGGTGTTGACCGGTGTCGCCATCTCTGTGATCATGGGCGGGTAGTGGTTGGTGTGCACCCTCTCCATCGCTATCCCTGTTATCGTGGGCGGGTGGTGACCCCTCCGCACCCTCTCCACGCCATCCCTGTCATCGTGGCCGGGTGGTGAATGTTGTGCATCCCGTCCATCGCCATCTCTATCATCGTGGGCGGACGGCGAATGGTGTGCTCCCTCCTTGTCGTCGTCCCTTGCAACCGGAGTGCGCAATGCGGAAAAATCATCATCATCACTAGACGAGCTCGCGTACAAGAAGTGGCCCTCGTCCCACCGGTGACGTGCTTTGCAGACGACCTCGTCCCCCTGTGGTCGTCGACTGACAAACCCTCTACGCACAACTTTGTGTCGACCAGCTCGTCCACGCTCTCCGCAACCTCCACCTCCACGAGCACCACCCCTGCGTCTCCTCCTATCCAACTCCTCCAACCGTCGCATGGCTCCCATGCGAGAAATGTTGCACATCCTATCCCTCGCATGCAACATCTCCTCGTGTGCGAACCTGGCCAGCGCCCCGGTGCCTGTGACGAGTTGCTGGTCGATTGGCAACTCCTCCCCATGTTGCTAATAGTGCACCCACTTCTCGTACACATCGGGCCCCTCTGCTGGGGTGTCGTCAGACAATGATGGTCTGTCCAGGAGCCGCAAGTTCCAATGACACCTCACGAGCTTCTCAGCTCGTGCGACCTCCAACCTGTTGAGTGACTTGGAATGAATGGAACTCCAACGAGACCACACTCTCTCGCACGGTGATGTGGTCGACCAAATGGGAAGGATCCTGCTCGCGAAGTAAGCAGTATGTGGAAGCCTGGCCTGTTTTGTCGACCAAAAATTGTCTGCATAATTGTAGCTCGCATGGACTCGATGCATGTTGACGTCGTCGAATGGAGGTTCCCTCGTGTGGAACTTGCCAATCGCAGTGAGGACCTCTGTGTGCTGCGATGACCTCTCCGGGTAGTGGAACTGAACCGAAGCGGCGATCAGTCCCTGCACCTCTGCGTCATCGACCAGTGTGGGGTGTCTAAACTCAGGACCCAACATCATGACAGTTGTGTGAGCGGGGGTGCTGAACATGGTCCGCCGCTTGTCAAACACCTCCACCCACAATATCATGCTGCTCCCGAATATCAGCATAGACAGACAAACACGTTGCGATCATATAGTCGTAATGACGCAAAATCTTACTAATCTGCTTCGTATCGCTGTCCACCATCTGCAACATGTTCATGATGGGATCCATCAACTTGCACAGCGCTCGCAAATCCTCCCACCACGGAGGTGACCCAACACATGCAGTGACCTCGACCACGTCCTTCCGAGTCTTCGTCGTCGACCACACTGTATTACGCCAGCGACCGTCCAACGCCACCTACATCAACTCGGACTCCAGAAGCCGCCTGATCATGATCACATTCGTTCCAAAGCGGGTTTCTGTTGGCAACAACAGAGTCTTCTTCGTGAAAGCCTCTAGAACCTCTCGCGCATGGCTATGGCGCTTGAAGAACCTCGTGACCATCCTCGCTTGCACGATGCGGGTGGCCACCCAATCAATCCCTCCAATGTCCTCAAGGATGAGGTCCATGACGTGTGCAACGCAATAAATCCAGAAGATGTGTTTGACGCTCTCATCCTCCTGGAAGACATCCATTGCCGCGAAGTTGACCCCGACGGAGTCTGTGACGAAAGTAGTGATATCGCTTCATTTGATGTTCATGAACTTCACTCTCTTCAACCAAGACTTCGTCAAGGTAGTGGCGTCCTTCTTCTCGTGCACAACATTTGTGGCGACGTACATAACCCCCTTATCTGTCCTGACCAGGTACTTGCACAACGTCTGACCACGGATGTTGATCCATTCGTCTGTCATGATCATGCAACCCGTCTTTATCGACGAATCGAGGATGGGTTTGACGCACTTTTGAACCTCTGCATCAAGCTCATCCAAAAGGGTCGTGTGAAGTATGTGATATGTGGGAACTTTCGGCGTAGGTGACCCCGAAACGACAGGTGGAATGATGATCGTGAACATGCGTTTGAAGTTTTCAAGCTTCAGACAGTTGAACGTCATCCCACTCTCGACAATGAACCGCAATAGACATTTCGTGAACATTGACATCTTTTACTATTTTCACGAAATTGATCTTAAAAAAAAGCACAATATTTCTTTGCATTTTTTTGTGCTGACCACATCCGACCATTGATGGTCCGGCGTCCTCAATTTTTTTTTGTTCTTTTGCCGACCACATCAGACCATCTGATCTGCCTCGATTTTTTTCATTTTTTTTTAAATTCTCAGATGTATTTTGAGGATTATTTACGTCGAGATACATCAGATGGTCCGGAGTCCCCAGGACGTTGGACCATCAATGGTCAATGTCGTGGGTCCAATGACGTCCGGGACCCCCCTGACCGTTCGGGATGTCCGACTGGACGTCTGGTCGGACGTCGGACCGGACAGGGCATGTCCGAACTAGCGCAAAAAAAAAAAAAAAAAAAAAAAAAAAAAGAAAAAAAAAAAAATCATGTGGCTTCCACCTTGTATCAGGTGTATGCCACCAAATTTTTGGATCATTTGGGCCAGTAGAATAAATAATAAAAATCTTTAAAGATTCATTCCCCATCTATACCCTTCCTATCCCAACCAAAACCCCTTCTACCCCCCCCTCCCCCCCCAAATACCACCCTATCAGCAAATGCTCAGAAAAATCTGAATTTTTTTGTGGGGGGTCTCTAGACCATGCGCAACACTGTTATAATTTTTTTTTTTTTTTTTTTTTTTTTATGCCAAAAAGGCATCGTCCGGAAATCCGGACGACGGAGGGGGGAGACATCCGGTGGAGACGTTCTCCGGACCATTGGTAACCTAGACAAAAACACTAAAAAAACACAGTTTTTTCTTGGATGCCAAATTTCGTGAAAATAGTAAAAAACGTCAATTTTAACGAAATGTCATTTCCGCATGATCTCCAAGTGCCATGTGTGCTCCAGTGGGTCTGCGTAGTAAGACGTGACGGCCTGCTGCCTATAGGTGCCTCTGCCTCGTCTGGATGTGGCCCGGCCTCCAAGGATCCGGCATCCGACAATCCACCCAAATTCTTCGGTGCCACACTCTGGGCAACCGGAAGATCGCACAACCGGTATAAAGGATCTAATTATCCGGAGATACCGCTCGCAGAGGTCGAAGGAGCGTCAGTCGCAGGAGCCGGGGTGGGTGAGGAATCGGACATAGGAATGAGGAGCTCTGCACCGACACCCACAGGAAGTGACTCCTCAGGTACGGATCCTCTGTACCCTTACCCCCAATCGCCCATGTTGTCTGTACCCATGACCCCCTGACGACAACTTCCTACCACCCTCAATAAATAATTAACAAACGTAAAAAGTAAAAGTCGCAAATGACAAATTTTTGTAAAAAAATGAAAGACACCTAAAGAAACTAAAAATAAAATAAAATACTAGAAATATAAATAATAAATAATCGCATAAAAAAACTAAAAAAACTCCTCCCCACTACACCCCTAATACAACCTACTGAATGCTATCCCACACCCCGGAAATAGAACAACACACCCCAACCGTACACAACGTAAACAATAGGCCACACACCTATGTAGCATACAAACAATACCGCACATATCGGTTATGGGTCAAATACGATACACACACACACACACACACAAACATACAACATTTAAAATTAAAAATTAAAAATTAAAAATTAAAAATTAAAATTAAGAGTAAAAATTCTTTTTTTTTAATATGAATAAAAAATAAATAATAAAATAATAAAATAATAAAATAATAATATTTTTAATAAATAAGAATAATAAAATAATATTAATCAGAATAAAACTAAAACAATAGCAATAATAATAATATTAGCTTTTAAAAAAAAAATAATAATAAATAATAATAACAAAACTCACTAGAAGCCTAAAATAATAAATTATACGCAAAACTTTCCTCCCTCCTAAGAAACTCCCTCACTAACACCCCTGACAAACCACGATGTATGCACAAGTAACAACAAACCAAATTTGATCATACACAACAGTAAAAAACAACATATAAACGCAGATACAATCACGTAATACCTTTGGTTATGGGCCTGGGTGAAATACTCAAACAACACCTCGCGCACCCAAAACCCATTTTCTTAATAAAAAGAACTACGACTCACACAAAAAAAAAGAATTACGACTACCAAGCAACACGGCGACCGGGTCCGAAACGTGAAACACCACCTTCACGAATTGACACCACACAAAAAAACAGAACATGACCTACCACATAAGACAATCGAACGAAACGACACTAACAACCCGTGACAAGACCACTGTCACACTACCCCCACTACACAACACACACCTCCATAGCCACGACACGACACGACAACAGAAACAAGACAAAAGCATGCATCGAGTAAAGTACCGTAATGCACCTCGCTCCCTCCGACCCTGACTGAAAGCACTCGCCCACATCACACTAAGCCAAGTCCCCCGCAAACTTACCCTCCCGACACTAAATCTCGTTCATACAACCCGAGTAACCACACTACACCCCCCACCGCCACCTCCCTACACTCCACCCCCGCCATGACCATCTACAGACAAAACACGTATACCCCTTAATGCAATGGCAGCCTCCGCTAACCCTCCCCTGCTGCGAATACCTCTTCCTCCTACGCCCACTACCACAAACCCGACATATCACAATTACTATGTATTCAGTTGCATTCCACCTCTCTACCCTCCTCCTGCACTCAGCCTCTGGCTCTGCTATGCGCAAAGATTACCTCATCACTACGCAGCAATGCTGCTGCTGCTCATCTGCATGCACCACCCTCATACTACGCAACCAGGCGAGCTAACCGTCTGTCTGCGGCTGGCAAGGTACCTTCTTGGGCCGGCCACTCCGTGCTTCGACCAACGGAGCTCCTGATCCATCGCTGCGCCGAAGCTCGAGAGCTATGGCAGCTATGGCAGCGACTGACTACGTCGCTTCTCCAGACACGACTCCTCAGGTACAGATCCTTTGTACCCTTACCCCCAATCGCCCATGTTGTGTGTACCCACGACCCCCTGACTACAACTTCCTACCACCCTCTGTGCTAATAGGAGCCTTGCTAACGACTAATCCCTCTGATGAGCTGCTATGGGTGCTAAGCCGCTAAAAGCGCGCTTCAGGGCGTGCACCCCCCTTACGGCTGGGTTCTCATACCCATTCCTAACCACTGCTAACCTACTCCTTATCTAATTTGTGCCTTGATGTATCATGTACCTAACTACTCCCCTTCCCCCCTTGCCTAACATTGGACGTAACGACAATGTCTAGTGTCCCATTCTGAATGGGATGGTCGTGTTTTATACAACACCCCCTACACACACACACACACACACACACACACACACACACACACACACACATATACACACACACACACACACAGGGCACCTGCACACATACACACACACACACACGTGATACGCACACGCACACACACACACACACACTCTACTCTACGACACTCTACGACACTCTACGACACTACTGTATGTACTCTACCCTACTCGATGACACGTTTTTCTACGACACTGTACTCTACACTACTCTACTATATGATATT
>BFEA01000161.1:2348466-2362811 GCA_003427395.1 Chara braunii | reverse complement strand
AGAGAGAGAGAGAGAGAGAGAGAGAGAGAGAGAGAGAGAGAGAGAGAAACGGACAGAGCAGACGCCATAAGACGCCATCAGCGACCGTTGCTGTGAGCCACGGCGTAGCTGTGGCGGGTTCCACTTGTTGGCTTAATTGAAAGGTGATGAAGTGACTGAATACACAACCTCCTCTTACCCACTGGACTTGTCCAAGTGCAACCGGATTCGAAGGAAATTTAGCAATTGACGTGGTAGGCTTAAAAGCAAGTCAATGATCATTATGTAGAATCACTACTCTTCTAAACACTTGTTGCGAGGGGAACCATCGAACCTCCTCTGGTTGAGAATTTTTCAGTTTGTGGTCATTACTTAGTATATACATAGAGAGGATAACTTTTCTATCCGAATGAAGCTCCACTATACTACCGATCAAACTTTGTTGACTCCTTATGAAAACCCAACCATTAACCTGTAGTGTACGGAATTTTCCTAAAATTGTAATCTAACCCAAGATAAATTCTCAATCAGGGTGCTTAGTGTAAAATATGAGTGAGGCAATATCGCATACGAGATTGAATATCATCGAGGGAACACCAATCTTTCGATTTCTGATTCCATATGTTTCTTATTGTGGGAAGTTACTAGGAACTTCATTCTTAACCTACAGTAGAGCATTTATCCCTGTGAGTTTGTGATTCATTTATTGTTAAAAAGAGGTTGTTGGCATACCTCTTCCCATTCTTTAAGAGATTTTTTTTAAGTTAGGGCGGTTTGCATCAGGTTTTAAGAATGTTAAATCTCTACCCAAGTTTACTCTTGCAGCCTGTCGACCCTGATCATTTTTGTTGGATCTGAAAAGTGACACATGACCCCTTGGAATAGAGTACGAGCAATTTTCTAACTACACCATGGGATCTATGTCACATGAAGCAAAGGGTGTTAGTCTTTCAGTTTTTCTAAGACCCACACATTCGAAGGGTTTGTGAGTTAAGAAAGAATCGTTTAATCCATTAGACGGACACTACCGTGACCTGTATGGATGGATCAAGAATCCCTATGCCTTGTGTAGTTTTAGGTTGAGTTACTGATTGTCATGTCACTCTACTCAGTGTATTCTTGCATTTATGATTACCCCTTCAAAGGAAGGTCACACCTGTCTTTGCAGGGAACCTAAAGTAACTTTATCTAATGCCCAAATTGTCGATCTATACCATAAAAATGCAAAAGTAACATTATTAATGACTAATGATCAACCATATATGGAGGTGTGATTTCCCTCCAATAATATCATTTTAGTAATAGCTAGTTATGATATCCCTTCAGTGTTAATGGTGGGTTTGCTATCTGCTGGTAGGGATATCCCCAGTACCCGAATGAGTGTTTGTAATGACGACCATCTAATATAAGGTTGTTCTAGGGGACGAACCCCTGGGTTATATATCCACCATCCTAAGGTTTTGTGTCCCGAATTAATCCTTACAAATGTTGAATCTCAATTTAGTTACCATAGGCAGCCTCCAACATCAACGAGTGGTCATCAACAAACATTGAACAAATTGGGATTACTTCCTCGGGGATACAAGAGACTGAAATACGTTTAATATTTTTGTGCTCACGTATATTACAACTAAGGCTTTCATAATGATGATAAACAAACAGGGAGAAATATGATATCTCCGCCTTAGTGATCATTGTACATAAATAAGAGGAGTCAAAATTAGCATTCGCTATGACTCTCGTTTTAGCATTGACATGCAGTATTTCTACCCCATCTACTAAAACAGGGCCTAAAATTGAATTTTTCTAGACACTTATTCCAAAAAAGTCTATCCACATGATTATAGGTCATTTAAAAGTCAATGAAAAAGAAAACTGCATTGCGTTTCGATTGACGGGGAAGTTTCACAAGTTCATTGATTAGAAAAATATTATCCAGAATAGTCCGTCCTTCAATGAATCAAATCTGAGGATGTGAATAATGTCATCTATGGGGTTTGCTAATGCGTTGGTTACCAATTTGTAAAGAATTGTAAGGAGCGTAATATGGAGGTTATTCCATATATTATATTTTCTCAAATTCTTTCGTTTTTTCAAGTTTTTTATGTAAATGAGTTAGTACCCCTTGCCCCACTACCTCTCCCATTTGCCCATAGATCCATACCACATGGTAAAAGTTCATTAGATCTTGGGGTAAACAGTCTCATAATTTTCCTAAAATTGTTTGGGAAGGTAAGTTATTCTAAGACTTTTTTCTTCATCCACAAGCATGAGGGTTGCCTACGCTTCTTCTTTAGAAAGGATTTGTTGACGCTATTGCTCCTTTAAAAACAAGACAAGTTAATACCTTAGGAATTATACTAAGAAGAACACTATTATCAGATTTAGACGGAATATGTATAACATGTGTAAAGATTGATAACATTAAACATGAATATTGTACTTTAACAGGTGTACGTGAATCTATTCAAGATATCCTATTAAATTTAAAAGAGATTATATTGAAAGGAGTTTGTGACAAAATACAAAAAAGATTTATCTTTGTGAATTTATCAATCTCCCTTACTCACTCGGTTTTAGAAGGTTGGGAAAAAAAAAGTTAAAAAAGTTGTGAGTTACATTCAAATGTAAAGAGAGTGTGAAAAAAAATCCCGGGCTATTTTTGTAAATGGAGGATTCTTAATGCTGGCTGAAATCAATAACTATCATGTCTGTGCGCGCTCTAGCCATTGTGAGAAAACAAGCATCCATGGCTCCGTCTGTATGATGGGATCCAAGCATTCCTCTAATGCCGGTCCTTTGGCAATGATGCTTCATACAAGATAATTTGATTTCTATAATCAATCTCCTTGGCCAAAGTAGCCAAAGTGGAAACATCTTTTGAATTATCCTCTATATCTTGCACTTGTTGGAGCCTTTATTGTAGATTAGTTTCTTCTAAATGACGCCAAGCTGGTAAACACTATTCATTGCATTTACGGCCTAGAAACATCAGAACATCGTTGAACTATTATACATCGTTTTTTATATGATCTCTATATCGCATGGTTGAAATTTTTCGTGTTCAGACAAAACTTCAGCTCGCAACCTGAATTCGTTTAAAACACGGGCTTCGAGACTGCCACAGGTTGCCAGTTGCACATCGGAACTCGAAAGTGTGTTGTGGTCGTAGTTATTCCTTTTTTTTTTTTTTAGAATGACATTGGCATTTATAAACCACGCAATAGTTTTTAGCATTTAGCATCCCCAAGACACCAAACTGTTGGCTATGGAGATGGTGGGATCGTATTTGGTGATAGTTGAGGCTGTAGAGTCCATGCCCAGTTGATATAGCTCAGTGGTTATAGCACCGGTTGGAAATGCGCATAGTGGTATGAGGTTGTGGGTTCAAATATGCAGCCTTGCGCATGGACACCGACAGGGCGTTAGAATGACGCACGACTGGACACACATACCCTTGGGTTGACGCATGGTAAGTTATGGCATACACTACCTGCGCACCACCCAAGGGTTGTCTACGATGTTGTATATCAGGTCACGATACTGCGTGGGTTGCTTGTCACTGTTGCTTGTGGTTGTTCTGTTAATCACCTCAGTTTGGCATATCACACACATGTATTGTTTGTGATTGTTGCTCAAATGGTAGAGTCTTTAGGTCAAATATCACAGATCATGGGTTTGAGTCTGCCTTGGGACTTTAAGGGGGTTCTTCTCCAACTTGGTCTGTCATCTCTTCAACGAACACATAGTTCCCTCTACATAATACTACACATATCTGGCCTTCGGGCCCATACATCCCACTATACACTTACACAAAGCACGCATAGCCTTCGGGCAGACACAAACATGGCTCGTGAACATATATACACATAGCCTATGGGCTCATACAAACATACATAGCCTTTGGGCACACATATATACACAACTATGATACCGGGCTGCGGGGATGTATCCGGTGCGTCTGCTTCTGCTTCCACTAGGGCTGGGGGGTTGGCCCAACCTTGGTGCTTGTCACTGCTATCTGGTCCAAGTTGACCTCGATACTAGTAGGGTGATGGTCCTGAGTGTTGGTCATACTGAGGCATAGTTTTTCAACCTCTCCTTTAATTTTCTTGAATTTCCTCAAGACTTTCCATATCGATTCTTAGTCGAAGCCGGATAATGGCCCCGATATCTGAAATGACTTGTGTAACTCTACATGGGATGCTGGGTGAGTGAAACTCAACATTCATTAATCAATTGTCATCACAAGTACGACAGTTACCAACATTACTTCGGTCCTCAGAGACCTAATCATGCTCACCATGCATAGACTCACACACAACATGTTTAAGACAAGGAACAAAAAAGAAAGGTAGAGAGGAAGAAAAACACAGTGCGACACGTGAGCGTCCTCCTGAAGAGAAGGCTTAAAAATATAACATGAAGCTTGAGCCCAGGAGCCTGGAACCGTAATGAGCATCGTGCTCTTGTCGTCAAAATCCAAACCAGGCTACCGGCGGGTGACCCGACATGTTTCGTCCAGTCGCCGAAACTGGAACTCCCCAGGGGTCTACGTCACGATGAGTGACAGCAAATGCATCACGGACCTATTTAATGGGACGTAGACCAGAGAAGGATTTAGAAGACTAGCGAAAAAGGTATCGGAACATCCAAGCTCAGAAAAGGAAACTTACGTCATCACTCCTCCGCATGTTAGTCTAACCCACAGTTTACGTGGCAGAAACGGAAGGGTCAACACGGCCCAACAGGGGGGTCAATGTCCGTTAGTCCCTAAGACGGCATAACCTGGCCAACCAAAACAACAATCGGTGTTTCCAAGAAGACCCCTTTTCGTCAGAATTGTCCTGAGGGCCATACTTAGCCCGAGAGAGTTTTTGTCAGAAAATAGACCCCAAAAGATTAGCAAATGCCCCTTACTATGACAGGCCAATAGGCTCAGAGCCCTTCCCTAACCCGAAAGAAACTTATCCCATCCTATCAAAAGCCTAACCCAACTATCCCACACTCCATCAAATTTCGAAGAGAAGTTCAACAGTACCCCATCAAAATTTTCATCCTTGAATCTTCGTAGCCTTAGTTCAACCTTCGGTGTCTGCAGAAAAGTGACCTCTGGCCCAGGAATTGAAGTGAACCTCTTGGCCCGACGTAAGAAAGATCCAACCACCGCCATCTTTTGCATTTTGCCTACATAGGAACAATCAACCTGCAGGTTTTGGAAGCACACCCCTCGTTCGAAGATCACCCTCTGATTCATGTGCATCGCCATACATCTGGCACCTATAGGCCAGTCAAAGACTTCCACCACACACCCCAGGAAATCCTAATTCCTCGATCGATCTGTGCACTATAGAGTTAAATTTTGATCATAATAATCCTCAAAGTCACTCATGATCGATCCCGTTTTTCCAGCGAGGCATCGTCATTTAACTGATATCTCACAAAAAGAGACACGTCGACAATCAAGGGAACTCCATGTACCAAGCTTCGATCGCTTCCCAAAAAAGAAAGGAAGGAATAATGAGAATAAACACACAATAGGCATTCAATAGCGGGCTAGAGGGTTTCCCCATTGGAATGCCCATTCTTTGTTGCATCACTCGTCCGCACGCAAGAAAAAAGGTATGCAGTAAATCCAAATTCACAAAATTGAAAATCCTTTAATGTACGGAAGTCAATCACCTGCCACCCATCCTGCTTTTTTCCACGTAACAATTTGGCCCCTTTCCCCCTATTCTTAATCATAATACCTTGGATTCCTTGTAATTCTCCGAAGTCAACGACCCAATCCAAGGCTCTCAAGATAGAGGTATGAGGGAGATTACAGAACATCTCCTTTATGTCAAAAGTTGCAGTCAACAACGCCTCACCTTTCCTCAGGTCCTTGTTAACCTTTGTCAAGGCTTCGACCAGCAGATCAGCACTTTTGAGATTAAAATTAGAGCGCTTAGGTAGCTCCCATACCAAAAGGTTAATCGTCCGGGAAGCCTTCCTACAGACCCGCACACCACCTTCCGAGAACGAAGGGCAAACCGGTCTCCACCTCTGCACGTCTTTCTGTTTAGGTATAACATACGCCCTTCCCATCTTGCCTTGAACATCCCACGTCGACATCTTGCTTAATTTCGATTGCTCATAAAAACTCTTAGTCTTCTGAAGAAGCACCTCTTCCTTCTCCTCCCTCGTCACAAACCCTGAGTTCTTCAGAAACAGTTTATCCATGTCTTCTTGGTACTTAACCGGACAACAAGCCAGTGTACCCCCTGGATTGTGATCTATCGGGACCCTCACCAGCCCTTCCAACTTTTGTTTCCAGGCTAATACTTCATCCTCAAAACACCATTCCTTATCAACCTCATTCCTTTATTTCAAACATTTTTGCAGATCACATCGTCAGACAACCGGTACATCAAACCTAAGCTCTCGGAAAGAGGCAGCAATCTGCTTCCTAAGACATCCCCCCACATCGAGCTTCGAAGGCCTCATAATGTTCCGATTATTGTAGAGCCCTCCTGACACTTCAACCATCTCATTCAACCGGAAGCTTACGTGTCCATCCACACAAGGTAACACCTCATGAAAGGAGGAACAAATGCATTCATATTGGATCTCATTAGCGGTCATTCTGAAGTCAAACAGAATGTCACCGACAAACTATTTTTTCAACCACACAACTGTCATTCTACTCACGACCATCATTTTCCACTCATCATCACCAACTGCCCTCATCACCCACTCCGCACAGAAAGATCTAATACCCGGTTTACTCAGTCCATCGTCATAGGTAATACAAACGATTAATCGTTGTCTGACGTTGACTCCAAACTGCCTTCGAATCGCCCCAGAAACAATAAGCCATAATTGATAACAGCTTCGCTTCTAAAAAAACTTGGAATCGCAGAGAAAGTTCTCACTAACACCGGGAAGTCTCATTTTACCAATCCCTTCCAAGATGAGGGGTCAGACAGAAGCCTTACTAAAGTACGTTTCAGAATCAAAGATCTCGACAAGAAAGGAACAATAGTCGAGATGAGCACGTAATTACCTACTTTGAGCATCCCCCTTCCTTTCCTTAACAATACAATCGACCCACCACTTCCATCAAGGAGGAACCATACTTGCGCTTAATTACCTTCCAATTTTCGGCCAGTTGATCTCCCCCAGCACATGCTATCCCAACAGAAGACACACGGTTCTCCATACACACATCCAAAATCACAAACAAATAGGGAGTCACGATGTCAATTGTAGAGTGGAAAACAAGATGGGTACGACATCGTCCTCTGCTCACTAGCCCATTCTCCTTCATCAATCTTTTTTTTCTCTCACATTTGTCAGGTGTGGATCGTCGTGTCATGTTAACCTTATCCCTACAATTCAGGTGTGGGTTCGGCCGAACATATTAAAAAAAAAAAAAAAAAAAAAAAAAGTTTTTGTTTTGGTTTTTTATTTTTAACTCGAGGTTGGTTACGAATTTGTATCGTATCAGTTGAGGCTACCAACACATTTGCAAGTCAAGTCAAATCAAAGCATGATTGGACGTACACAACAAGTAGATCGTACAGAGTGAAGCACACTTCCTCGATAGTTACGGCAAAACAACATTCCACAACCCCAAGGACCACCGTGCGTTCCACGTACCCGACGGTTACCAGCGCAAAGCGGTAATGAGTCGTCCCGTAAGAGGTCGAGTCTATCGTAGCGAAAGCCTATATACTTCTACGTACTGCATGGAGCCTTTCATACGTGCGACCTGACACAGTCGTCCGGTAGACATCATCAAAAAATTCCCCAAGTCCCAAACGGTACCCGACAGTACCCCCCGGGGGGTCAGCGGACCCAATCGCAAATTCGTTCCGCCAAGAGACTCGCCAAATGCGTAACTCGCCCAAGAACCGGGGCGTCAAAACATGCTCACGCTCATATGTCAACAACAGGCTACCAGAAAATGCCACAGAAAAATACTAGACTAAAAGAAACAATAAAACGACAAAACTACGAAGAGTACTTAACAACATATTAAAGCCAACTATACACAAAATATTCAGTACTGCAGACCAGTGCCATCATGACAAGCAACAACAACAAAAAATGGTGTGATTACCTAAGAACCCTGTCCACCTGCTCACCACCCTGTTACCAGTTTCACAGTATGCTTCCAAGTCTCATCACGTCGAAAAGCGAAACATCGGAGCGTTCGTTCAAAGAAGTCCGCCGGGACGTCCTTCCGACGAAGTTCCCGTCTCAAAGATAGCACCCGACCCGGAATCTCGCTACTGATCGAAGTGTTCTGCTCGATCCTATGAAGATAGCTCCCAATGGCAGCAATTTTTTGCTGCTTGCTACCCCGGGACAAAAAAGAATGTCCTGTCTGGAATTCCAGCTCATCACGTGTCCACAGGGTAGCCTCGTTGCACGACATCTGCACGCAACCAAGGTACGGATAATGGTTGGAGCACCGGACCTCACAACCTAGGAAATTGAGAATGCCATTTCCCGTATCCGTCCGTTTCAGAGATAGATTGCGTGGATAGCAATTTGAAAAGCTCTGCAATACTCAGTCAAGAGATTCGCCTATGAGTGAAGCGATTACTAGCATAACATCATTGACCAACCGGATACCAACACAGATCGGGCAAAGCGCCCCAGGCCACTAAGGAAGAAATGTTCAGAATAGGCACAAAGGATGCATGCCAATGCGGGGCTTGTGCTCTTTCCCATTGGTATGCCCACATCCTGCCTGAGAACAACAGATGTTGCACAGGTGTAAGTGTGCTTCAAATCAATCGATACGAATTGTAACAGTTCCCCAAAGTCAATCCTCCTCCAATGGTCAACTCTGGTCCAGCGACCAAAAGAAGCACCACGCCCCCTCGTGTTGACCTGAACAAACACACGTCCCTTCCCCCTGTGGTGATCCAACAGCCATTGTACCGCCCTCAGAATGTCACGGTGTGGTAATCTACTGAAAATATCCTTAATATCAAAGCAGCGTGATGTGAGATTAACAGGTCCCTAAAAACCCCGAATCCTGGAGTTAGCCACATCAAGCTTCGTTTTCAACTTCGAAACAACAGGAAGGTTAAAATGGCTGCTGGTAGGCATCTGGGCCAACAAAAAATTCAAGCCTTTGGCCACTACCCTACCCGTGCGAACCATTGGTTCGCTATAGGTTGGGCAAATAGGACGATACCTAGTCAGGTCCTTATGTTTCGGAATGACATAAGCAGATCCTAATGAGCCCTTGTCGTCCCATCAGACAAACTTCAGTAAGCCAGCAGCCTTCATATCCTCCCTAACTTCCCGTAGTACCATTGCTTCCAGAGCAGACACAACCGTGTATGCCGTATTCCGAACAAAGGTGTGCATCAGAGTATAACTTCGGACACATCACTACCGTCTCGCTTGGATTACGGTCGAGCGGGGTGAGTACCAGTCCATCAAACTGGCGTTTCACCAGTTCAACATCACGGAAGAAAAGGCAACCACTACCGGGTTCCCCTGCAGAATTCATGCACGATTTCAACACGTCAAGCTGCACTCCACGTGACTTACCACGTAGGTTCCGCCAGCTGGAGAAACCCTGTTCAATCTCCAAACGTAGAGCCCTCAGTCGATCAGACTTACGAGCCAGTGGGATATTATTAGCATTGGCTAACAGAGGGTTCTCAACAAACTCCTTCTTTAAACGAAAGCGCACGTATTCTCCCATCCTAGGATAGGGTAATCTTGTGCATTGACAGATCAGCACACTACAAACACTGTATTTCCTGTGATTGTGTAGTAGATCCCCGACCGTTTGGTTCTTAAGCCAAACGATATGAGTCTTCTTGCGCGCCCTTCGTTAGAAGCAAGGAGGTAAGTCGCAATCCATCAAAATATCATTATCAGCCTTACGTAATTCACACACATTAATCCTATCATCAAACTTCACTCTGATAAGCAAGTCAACACTCAAACTGAGATCGAAACGATCGAGAAAATTGCGAGAAATAAGCCTACGAAGATACTTCCTCGTGGATTTCCGTGAGAAATCCTTCGCAGCATTCTAAAGTCGGAGCATAGAGCGCATGCCCCATTTCCGGAACCGATCGATGGTACGTGGGTTCTTAAGAAGGGAGATAAGCAAGCCTTTCAAAAATCGACACTTAGGCTTCCACGACACGAGATATTCGATCACTACCTGTCCCTCAATCTCAAACCAACCCTTACACTCCCTCAATAGACGCGTTTCAGCAAGCCGTGAGTACCGCGCGTTCATTGAACGCGGGTTTTTCGTTCAGAAATTGAACGGAATGAACGCGCGTTCAGTGAACGCGACCGAACGCGAAGTTCAATTCCGCGCAGGAAAAAAAAAAAAAAAAAAAAAAGTTCTTTAAAAATTCCGAAAATAAAATATGTTATGAAGAAAAATAAAATAAATAACTTTTGCCCGAGAATCACATCCAAATTCGCTATCAAATTCGAAATAAAAATAGAGAACAGAAAATAGAAAAAAGTAAAAAAAGAATTGAAATTAGTGGGCGAACATGATTTGACACCGCCATCTTTGGCGATTTTTCATTTTTGTTTCCCTTCGCAAAATGACTCCAAAATTTACAGACATGTAGCCCACAACATATAGAGCTCACAAAAAAAAAATCAGAAAAAAATAAAATATTTTTAGGCATCGAAAATATTTTTTGAAAAAAATAAAATATAATTAAACGCTGTTCAATTTTTGAACGCGAACGCGCAATCCGCGTTCAAACGCACATTTGAACGCGAACGCGCGTTCACCGCGTTGAAACGGTTACACCTTAGTATCGCCAAATCTGCGCACGATACTCGTCCACGTAGCCTGCCAAGTGTTCCCCCACTGCTATGTATCACAAAGCGATGACAACCATCAATCTCTTGACGTTTGAGCACTTGAAAAAGATCCAACTGCCAATCATCACCCACAGTTAAACGAAACCGAACTGGTGTAATCGATCGTTGTGAGCACCTCGTTAAATACCCAATCGTGCACGTTCGTTCTTACCCAGCGATTTACCCTTCCCCTTCCGTCGGTTACACTTACGCACACCAGAGGTGTTGAGGAAAGGGGACCACTGTCGAATGTAAACTCTCTCGAGTTTCGTCAACTCATCATTCATAATTGTGTCCACAGGTAGTAAAACATAGTTCTCGATACCAAAGCAACTTGACCATCGATAGAAGTGATTCGGAGCACGGTTCTTTGACGCGTAAATATGCTCCCGCCATCGGACATCCAAATGTCTAGTAGACTTCCCCACATATAGGGACTTACAATATGGTGACACTGCCACATAGACACTGGAACAAATATTTACAAAATCAGGTCAGAAGATACCTAGTAACCGTACCCAAGAGTCAATGCATTTACGAGCCCAGCGCACAACTCCGTACAAAGACAAATTCACAAAAGCGAGCCGCAACAATTCCTCGATACGCGCATCAACCCTAATCAGGGTACGTAACTTAGTCAAGCATCGGACAACGTGCCACAAGTCGGCAATACTTAGGGCACATCACGAGTCGGGATTAGTCGGGATCGAGTCAGGATTAGTCGGGATCGAGTCGGGATTAGTCGGGATCGATTGGGGATCGCTCTCTCTCCCTCGTTCTCTCTCTCTCCCTCTCTCTTTCTCTCTCTCTCTCTCTCAATCTATCAATCAATCAATCAATCAATCAATCTGTAAAAGGGGAGGGGGGGAGGGTGGGAGGAGGCATCGGAATCCATCAATCTATTAATCAATCAATCAATCAATCAATCAATCAATCAATCAAGTCTGCATGTGGTTTTGTTTCGTATTGTTGTTTCGGAAGAAGAAGAAGAAAAAGAAGAAGAAGAAAAAGGAGAAAAACAAAAGAAAGAGCGCTTTCGTTGCACGTGCGTATGTGTGTGTGTGTCCAATCAATCAGTCAACCAATCAATCAAGTCGGGGAATCTCTCTCTCTCTCGATCTCGCTCTCTCCCGTCAATCAATCAATCAATCAAGTCAGGTCGGGTCGGGTCCCGTCCCAACGCGTTCGAGATCGCACCAACTTTTCTTTTTAATTTCAACCAATCAATCAATCAATCAACCGAAGTTGATTGATTGATTGATTGAAACAAAAACCACAAACAAAAAACAAAAAAACTGGGTCGGGTCGGTTCCCGTTCTGGCCCGTTCGACATATTTCAATCAATCAATCAATCAATCAATCAGCGGGGTAGGCAGTGGATGGAAGGAGCGGAGGAGCGGGGGAAGCAGCAGAGGGAAGAGCGACGGGAAAGGGCGGGAAAGAGAGCCGAGCGATGGTGCGCAGAGGGCGGCGGAGATGTGCGGAGGTGGGCGGAGGTGGGCCGATGTGCGCGGAGGTGGGCGGAGTTGGGCGGAGCCGCGGAGGTAACTGGAGCGAAGATGGCCGGAGCGGAGGTGAGCGGGCGTAGAGGAGGTGGCCGCGTGGACCGCAGATGGGCCGAGGTGGGTGGAGGTGGGCAGAGGTGGGCACGTGGAGCGAAGGTCGGCGGAGGTGGGCGAAGGTCGACGGAGGTGGGCGGAGGCGGGCGGAGGGGATCGGGATCGGGATCGGGAAGCGGAAGCGGAGCGAACTTGCCACGTGGCAATCTTCGCACGTGGGAGGGGGAAGTGGTGAACTTGCCACGTGGCGATCTTGCGACGTGGCGGTCTTGTCACGTGGGAGGGGGAGGTGGCGAGCTTGCCGCGTGGCGAACTTGCCACGTGGCGATCTTGCCACGTAGCGATCTTGCCACGTGGGAGGGGAAGGTGGCAAACTTGCCACGTGGCGATCTTGTCACTTGGGTGGGGGAGGTGGCGAGTGGAAGCGGAAGCGGGGGGAAAGCGCAAGCAAGGGGGAAAGTCGGGGAAGTGGAAGCGGGGGAAGCATAGGCGGAAGCGGAGCCCAAAGCGGAGAGCAGCGGACCCTGAAGCGGAAGCGGGGAGAAGCGGGGAGAACCGGAAGTGGGGAGAAGTGGAAGCGGGAGGGGGAGGTGGCGAACTTACCACGTGGCGTGGTGATCTTGTTACGTGGGAGGGGGGGGTGGCGAGCTTGCCGCGTGGCGAACTTGCCACGTGGTGGGAAGGGGAAGCCGAGGCGGAAGCGGAAGCTGAAGTGGAGGCTGAAGCGGAAGTGGAAGAAGAAGCGCAGGGGAGGAGGAACTTGCCACGTGGCGGTCTTGCCTTGATTGATTGATTGATTGATTGGTTGATTGATTCATTGATTGATTGCTCTCGTCGGCATGAGCATCAATCTGTCCCGTCGGGTCGGGTCGGATTGGCATTGCAGTTAGTCGGGTCCCCTCGTGATTGCGGTCGGCTCGGGAATCAATCAATCAATCAATCAATCAATAAAGTTTGCATTCACTACGGTTGCGTTTCGTGGGGAGGTAAGGTCGTAGGAGGTTCGTTTCTCTCCTTCCTCTATCAGATCAATCAACATAACTATGGCGCATGGTGCCCAACATTCCTTCCCGACCAAGAAGAAGAAGTAAAGGATGAAGAAAACAAACACGAAGAAGAAGACGAAAAAGAAGATTAAGACGACGACGAAGACGACGAAGAAGACAAAGAAGAAGACGAAGTAGAAAATGAAGACGACGAAGGAGACGAAGAAGAAGATGAAGACGACGAAGAAGAAAAAGAATAAAAATTCACCAAGATGAAGAATAAGACCAAGTAGAAGAGGTAGACGAAGAAGAAGGACAACCTGAGTTGAAGAAGAGGGAAGAGGAACCTACCAGCAGAAGCCATCTCTTCTTTTGTTTTTCTCCTCAAATCGAAACCTCGCGAAATCCGAATGTCGTAAACTCAACACCGCGCGTAAGGGAGCGCCGATTCCCCCCCCCCCCCCCCCCCCCCTCTCTCTCTCTCTCTCTCTCTCTCTCTCTCTCTCTCTCTCTCTCTCTCTCTCTCTCTCTCTCGTCGTCGTCGACAGCGGCCAACTATGGCTGACACCCTCTCTTTCTCTCTCTCCCTCGCTCGCTCGCTCGTCCTCAGCGGCCAGGTATCGCTGGCGCCCTCTCTCTCTCTCTCTCTCTCTCTCTCTCAAAAGTTTCCTCGATGGCCTCTCTCTCTGTCTCGGATATGGTCTCTCTCTCTCTCGCTCTCTCTCGTGAGTCTCGTCTGCCTGCTGAGGTTGCTCAAGCTCAAGCGCCTCAACATGAAACCTCCCCCCTCGTGCATAGTATATATGGCGAACAGAGGGAGTAGCGGACCAAGGAGGCGCGCGACTGATGGAGAGAGAGAGAGAGAGAAAGAGAGACAGATAGAGAGAGAAGGGGGGAGAGAGAGAGAGAGAGAGAGAGAGAGAGAGAGAGAGAGAGAGAGAGAGAGAGAGAGAGAGAGAGAGAGAGAGAG